>JAKJMR010014059.1:0-15808 GCA_024449315.1 Daboia siamensis | reverse complement strand
TATGGAATATTTTCTCCAGTACACGGAGATAAAAATGTATTTCCATTCTTGTACCAGATGGTCCCCAATGAAATGCATCAATACAATGGGGTTATTCTATTACTTCAACATTTTGGATGGAATTGGATTGGGCTCTTGGCTGTGGATGATGACTATGGGGACATGTTTTTGCAGAAAATGGAACCATTGCTTTCCCAAAACAGCATTTGTTATGCTTTCATACTTAGAACACCACCGAAGGCATATATGGATCAATATATACACTTGATTGCAATGGAATTAAGATATGATCAACTGTTTATGGAGGATAAAGTTAAAGTGTGTTTAATCTATGCCCTATCTCCAGCCATGCAAAACCTGAGAGTGATCATCTTTGTAGCAACTTGGACTTCACTGCCACCTTTGGGTAAAGTGTGGATTATTACATCCCATTGGAATTTTGAATCATTGTCCATTCAGAGACTTTGGGATATACAGAGTTTCCATGGTGCTCTATCATTTGCAGTTCGCTCAAAAGAGCCACCTGGATTCCAAGAATTTCTTCAGACTGTAAGGCCATCTTGGGTGAAAGAAGACAATTTCATTCAGAATTTTTGGGAGCAGGCATTTGACTGCCCATTACACATTTCTGGTATAAATAAAGATAACAAAGTATTGTGCACTGGGGATGAGAATTTAAAGAGTCTGCCGAGTATTTTATTTGAAAATACCATGAGTGGACACAGTTACAACATTTATAATGCAGTCCATGTTATGATACATTCTTTGCATACCTTACTGAAGTCCAGATCAAGATGTAGAAATGCAATAGGAATAGAACAAGTAATATTTCAGGATTTAAAACCATGGCAGGTATTTTATTGTATTTCTAATATATAAAAAACGTTTATTTAATTGCGCCATTATGTAGTTGGAGTGGTGTTATACATTAAGCTACTGGGAATTATGTTACACAGCACTGTTATACTAATGAATTCTGTTGAATAAAAAACACTTCATTTTGCAGAAAATAAAAGCTTTTACATTAGTAGCTGTGTTGTAGGGATATTTCTTCCCTAATCGGGAAACAATATAAGTACTTATTTAAAAGACTGACTCTGGAGTTTCAAAATTCAGTAAAGATAAAACCATGCCTTATAAAGTTCAGGTTGGGTTATTAAATGTAGATCAGTGGTCCCCAACCTTTACAGCTTTGCAGACCGGTGGGGTGGGAGAGGAAATTGTTCTGTATGAGTGGCAGAAGTGCAGCTCCACTTGCACAAGCAGTGGGCACTCTCGTGTGTATACGTGAAGCTCTATTTGTGTGAGCAATGAGCTTCACGCATGAGAGTTGCTCACTCAAATGGAGCTGCACTTTCACTCGCCATCTAGTAACAGGCCGTGGATGTCACTGATCCCTCTATGTCACTGAGGACTGGCCACTCATGTGTGTGCACAAGAAGCCTGTCACTCACACAAATGGAGCTTCACATGTGCAAGTGCTCACTGCTCATGCAAATGGAGCTATGCATGCATGCCTGCACTTGCCTGCCCACTTGCACAGACCAGTTCCAAACAGATTGTGACCCAGTGCTCGGCCATGTTCCGAGGATTGATGTAGATGATCCATCTGTGTCAATGAGGACTGACCACTTTGTCATGGGATTTGAAAAGCACTGTTTAAGCATCCATTTTGGAGTGCATTGATGTTCTATGCAGCCAAAAAACTGCAGGTTTTCTAATTAGGCCAATAATTGTGAGTTAATTTCACTCATGTTCCTGGAAATTCAATTCATCATAACACCCATTATAATTTGTAAAGCTTAAATCTCTGCCTTGTAGATAACAACTAGTATTTTGGGAAAAAATGGGATTAACATAACAGTGGTTAACAGGGATTAACAGTCAACAGTTAATGAGCTGAAAGAGAGACACTGGTTGTCATCATGCATGTTCTATATTGTAAAATATGGAAGATGTATGATGACAACCATTTTGGTGTAGTGGTTAAGGAACTGGACAAGACAGTGGAAGATGTGACTTCTAATCCTGTTTAGGCAGAAAGCCATTTGGTGACCTTAGGCCACTCATTCTTTCTTAGTCCTGGAAAGGATGCAAGGGCAAAGCAATTGTGGACATCTTGCCAAAGGACTTGAAGACACCCTCAATTCTTATTTGCATTTTTCAAAGCAGGCTAGTTCATCTTGAAATAGTTTTATGTAGTTGTTATGATTTCAAAGTCTTGCTGTTAATTTCTTTTATTTATTTTTTAAAATATAGTTCCATTCTTTCTTGAAAAACATCGTATTCAACAACAGTATGGGAGACACTATTACATTTGATGAAAACAGAGAACTGATTACAGGTTTTGATATTGTAAACTGGATTACTTTCCCCAATAATTCCTTTTCTCGAGTCAAAGTTGGAACATTGGAACCTCGGGCTCCACCGGGCAGAGAATTAACTCTTAATGATAATCAAATTGTATGGCACAGAAGTTTTAACCAGGTGAGAAGAAGTTGCAGTTTCTCAACTAATAACAAAAGCAAAGAACATTTTGGAGCAATTATCAAATAAATAGCAGTAACTAAAGAAAATGGTGTTTTGGTCTTTTGGAACCTTTCAAGATGATGACATATAACATTTTCTACGTATGCAATGGACCATTAATATGTCCATGGGAGGCTTATGACAAATGCTTCCAATTGTGCTTGGGATACAAAAATTGCCAATGTAAATACAGATAGCCCAAGGCATATGACTGTTCATTTAACAACTGTTCAAATTTACAATGGACTGAAAAAAAGCTATTTATGACCTGTCCTTGAAGGAGAGCCTGATGCCTCCCTTATTGTTACATGATAACATTTCAGGTATATGGCAATTGACTCAGATTAATGAACATTTGCAAGTGTCCCATGGTTACATAACTATGGATTGCAGAGGTTTTAGTTAGTTTCCAGCAAAAAATGCCCATCTGTCAGAACCAATTTTCTTAACAAACATGCAATTGACTTAACAATCATGTGATAAGATTGGCACACATTAAAAATGAAATTCTATTGCCTGCTCTCAAAAGTGTACACATACATAACAACATGTAGATATGCTATATACATACATATGTATCTACATACACCCTTACATATAAATACCTATAAATATTAATCACTGTCCATCTTGAATATGTAGAGGAAAGAGGAAGCTAACCAGCAAATTTTAGCTAGTTTACAGTAAAAATATTCCCCATTTGGCAGATTTTCTTAATGAATACACAATTGAATTAACAACCATGCGATTGACTTTTCAACCATTGTAAAAATCATTGCAATATAATTTTTCACATAATATCCTGACTTTGAAGTGCAACATCTTATGACTGAAATTCTGCACCTCACTGTGGTTGTACATCTGAGACTATCTGTAGTGCCACATTCTGTTTTTAAACATTCTGGCTGCAAAAGAACCTGTATTGTATTTGCTCAGGTTTAGAAAAAGTATTAACTAAAAAATTCATTAGGAGTAATCCAAATACCTATCAGATCTTATGAAAACAAAGCTTTCCTCCATTCCAGGTCTTCTGCTAGAACATCCAAAGAAGTCAGTGCCAATACCTTCCCATTAACTCAAGTTTCCTAATACTAATTTTCTTCAGTTTCTTTATCCAGGTTGTGGGTTTCTGTTTTGGAAAGCTGTATTAACGCAGCCATTTTATCCTCTGATTCTCTCATACCTATTACTGTTCAGGTGCTTCCTCTTTCTGTGTGCAATGACCACTGCTACCCAGGCTCTAGCAGAAAGAAGAAGGAAGGAGAGAAATTTTGTTGTTATGATTGTGTGCCTTGTTCAGAAGGACATATCTCTGATAAAATAGGTAAGTCAGAAAGATGTGAAGACCTTGGCTAACTAACCAGCAAAAATCCAATCCAGTGCTCTGATTTATTTAAGGATAACCACATGAACAACAGTAAAAACAAAACAAGAAAAAGACTCCCAATAATATTCTCTCTTCTCTCTCTCTGCCCCATCTTGCTCTCTCATTTATCACTTTCTCATACATGTATCTATGGAATTAAAATTTTAAAGAAAAGTTTTTATGATGATATATTGCAGTGCAATTAGCAGGGCATAAATGAATTTTAAAGGAATTCATTCCTAGGCCAAGGCAACACTAAGTTATAAATGAACTGAGTAATCTGGACTATACATTGAAGGACTAATCTCTGAGCAGAAAGAAAAGCATTTCCATTGTTCATCTATCACTTTCCACTTAATGGAGATGTGGTTCAAAAATATCTGAACAGAAAATATTAAATTCTATCTCATGGTCAAATTAGTACAAAGGACAAATTAATGTATAAGATGTGACAAAAATATAATTCAGTCAAGCATTATTCTCTTTGTATTTGCAATAACCTGTGAAGTTATATAGTTTTTTTTTCTAATAAATATACAATTCTATCTAAGAAAAGTAGTCTATGATCCATTAAAACTTTTAATTTGGTTGTTCAGATTGATTTCTATAGTTTAGACAAAATAGAGCTCTCCAATTTCTTGTTCCATCCATTCCTTAAAATACCATATCAAATTGATTTATTAGTACCAAGTATTTATAATATTTATTTCTATAAACATAGTTGTCTCTGAAGCTGCAAATATTGCTTGTCCAAACTGGAATGGCACTTAAGAGTCTATTAGTAATCATCTCATTTGACAAATGAAGAGAGGGGACAGAAAAATATTTTTATTTGCTTTTGATTTTCAGTCAACACCCTCTGTTCATAATGAAGGATATCAAGCTTAAATGCATGTTTTTGTATTAAAAAATAATTGCTATTCTCTCTTCACAAAACAGATAACTTGCATCAACATCAGTTGATGTTTGCTATATTGTAAAGATTTCTTCTTCTTTTTTTCCAGATATGGATGTCTGTATGAAATGTCCAGAAAATGAATATCCCAATAACATCCAAAATCAATGTATTCCCAAAATATTGATCTATCTCTCTTATAATGAACCTTTGGGAATCCTCTTTGTTACATTGGCTATTGTCTTCTCTTTGATTACAGTCCTCATGCTTGGAATATTTTGGATGCGCCGAGAAACTCCAATTGTCAAAGCCAATAACTGGAGCCTCACTTGTATCCTCCTCTTCTCCCTTCTTCTTTGCTTCCTCTGCTCCTTCCTCTTCATGGGAAGGCCTGAAAAGATGACTTGCCTTTTTCGGCAAACAACTTTTGGCATTATCTTCTCAGTGGCCCTTTCATCTGTATTGGCAAAAACCATGACTGTGATTTTGGCATTTATGGCAACCAAACCAGGATCTGGATTAAGGAAATGGGTAGGGAAAGGACTGGCCAATTCTATTGTCCTTTCAGGTTTCTTCATCCAGGTGGGAATTTGCACTGTTTGGCTGAGTACCTCTCCCCCTTTTCCAGATACAGACCTGCATTCGCTGAAGGGAGAAATCATAATGGAATGCAATGAGGGCTCAGTGATCATGTTTTACTGTGTCCTGGGTTATATGGGCTTCCTGGCTAGTGTCAGCTTTAACATTGCTTTCCAAGCCAGGAAGCTTCCCAGCAGTTTCAATGAGGCCAAGTTCATCACTTTCAGCTTGTTGGTCTTTTGCAGCGTTTGGCTGTCATTTGTTCCAACGTACCTGAGCACCAAAGGGAAATACATGGTAGCTGTGGAGATCTTTTCTATCTTATCTTCCAGTGCTGGTTTATTGGGGTGTATATTTTCCCCAAAATGCTATATAATATTATTGAGACCTGATATGAACAAGAAGGAACATTTAGTAAGGAAGGAACAGTAACTTTGTTTTTGTATTTGTATTTAATGAAACATCTTTAGATTACTGTGAACTGTTCTTGTGGGATTTTTTTGTACATTAATTTACCTTGATGGTATTTGGGAAAAACTCTGTGACCTTGATTTAACTTTGTTTATACATAAACCCTGAGATGGAGAAAAGAAGTCCTTAAAAGTAGATCTGTTTCAAAGTCAAAGAATGATATGTCCTATCCAGTTTAAAGTGAATGATGATTACCTGAATGTGAATTTTGATTAACATTATCACATGTGTCCATATATTTCACAAAGATGAAAAGTTACCATATGCAAATACAGGATTTTAATAGGTTGTGTATGGTCCTATTACACATTAAAGGAAAAGTTTATTTTGGAGCAAGTTTTATATGTTTTTCATAGTGATTTATTAAGGGAATAGTTTATGGGCAAGGTTCCTTCAGCTATATATTAATGGGAATATCCTTGGTTTGTTTGCCATGTAATATGCAAATTTTGAAATAAATTCTCAAGGACAGGTATTAATTTTAACTAAATCATATGCTGCTTCACAGTAGTCTCAACTGCTTCTGCATATGGTAAGTGCTGTGTTATATGCTTCTTACCAGAAAAGATGGCTACCTGAGAAGAATGAATAACCAAGTGATGTTTTGAGGTTTAAAATAACTATGAGATTAAAAAACTATGAGATTAAAATCTATTTCAAGTATATTTAAATTAGAATTAAATTAAATCCTCCTGTATCTTAAGCCTATCTTCTTGAGTGTTGGCTATTCCTGGCAGCTTGGTGTCATCTGTAAGTTTGATGAGTTCCCCATCTATCCCCTCATTGAAATCGTTGATGAAGATGTTGAAGAGCACTGGGCCCAGAACCGAGCCCTGGGGCACCCCACTACACACTTCCCTCCATGTTAAAAGAATTCCCTCCATTTAAAAGAAGCCAGCATGGGTTTGTCAAAAACAGATAAGGACCAAAAAAATTTATTGCCTCTTTTGACATAGTGACTAAATTGGTAGATAACACAGTTTACTTAGATTTCAGTGAGGCATTTGACAAAGTAAATCACAGCTTACTTCTTGATAATATAGAACATTGTGGGATGATAGTACTATTACCAGATGGATTTACAATTCAGCATATAGTCCTGAGTGGAGATACACCTACATGGAGGGAAGCATTCTGTGGGGTGCCTCAAGGCTCTTTTGCAGACCCAGTACTCTTCAACATCTCTATCAATCATCTAAATGAGGGGATAGAACAGGGACCCATCAAATTTGCAGAGATCAGCAAACTGGGGGGAATAGCTAACTCTTTATATGATAGACTCAAGATTAAGAAGACCCTTAACAATGGCCCTATCCAAAAAGATACAATTCAGTGCTAAGAAATTATATTGTATCATAGTCTTTTTTTGGTATTTATTATATAACAGAGAGTGTCTTCTGATAACAGATATTTTCAATGTCTGTTGATGATTTCCTTTCCAGACTTTTTATTTTTATTTGAATTGCTTTGGAAGACAGTTAGGACTCTTAAAACAAAGAAAATAAAAATGGAAATTTTAAGGTCTTTTTGGAGCTGGGAGTTAATCTATATGATCTTTCTGAAAGCTTTATATATCTACACATTTGTTTTTATAGTATTTCCCCTTAGAACATTTTTTCTACTTATCTAGCTATTGCTTGATTGAACTACTGCTATTGAACAATGGCCCCAAAACAGTAAAAAATTAACTAGAAGGTTTTGATTTGAAAAATTTTGAAAACTTTTTCTGGAACACTTTGCAGCAAAAAAGATGAGTTTACAATTGGAGGCATGGGAGAAAATTCTGGACTTAAAAATGAATAAGGTGATTTCTGATATCAAGCAAGTCAACAATAGGATAAACATTGAGGAATGTTATGGAAAAGAAAGCACAAGTCATTTTGAACTGATGTTTTGAAAAAAGAATAAAATTATGTTTCATTGGGATAATTGGGAAGGAGTAATTTTCATCTTCTGTCGATAATTTTTCAGAATAAATTCTGTTTTGAAGACAAAATTATTATTACCACATTGATGATGATGATGATGATGATAATGATTATGACCAGGGCTTTTTTTTCCCATAGAATGCTCAGAACGGCATTCTGGCACCTTTTTTTGTACACACACACACACACACACACACACACACAAACGTTGAAGAAAACTGTTCCAGAGAGCCAAATTCTCCTAAGCAGCACACCAAGGGAGCAGCATATAGCCGAGGACCAGAATGCATCGCAGCGACGGGCCTTCAGATGGCTCAAATTGAAGGAAACGCATTCCGTAAGGGCTAATTCAAAAGTGGGAGGGTAAGAAGGGCCGAGTGTGAACAGGTTGCCTAGCAACTTGCTTAAACAGTCTTCATAACTTTCAGCTCCTGGTGCGGGACACCTTGCTTTTTTTAAGCTGGTAAGTTGAAAAAAATGCTAAAAAGAAGGCAATAGAGCAGTGATGGCGAACCTTTTAGAGACTGAGTGCCCAAATTGCAATCCAAAACCCACTTATGTATCATCGGGTGCCAGGTGGGCATGGCCAATTGGGTGGGGGTGGCTACAGTGGTAATGGCAGACTGAGTGGGACTAAAAAGTTCAATTAATCAATTCCAACTTTGCAAGATCCTTTTTTTTCCTGTGAGCAGTTGAAATTGATTGATTGATTGAACCTCTTTTTTTTTGTGCATGGAGGCAGAGGCCTAAAGTAAAAAGGTTTTATAAAACCCAGATGAAGGCTTAGGACTGGGGCGACAGGGCACATGCCCACAGAGAGGGCTCTGCATGCCACCTGTGGCACGCATGCCATAGGTTCGCCACCACGGCAATAGAGTGCTATCAAGGAAAATGTATGGATATAGTCAGCAGACATTTAGGGAACCTTTATTTTTCATATACTGTTCGAATTATGTTTTAATGCCATGGTAATACATAATCAAATGTAGTCAGTCTTTTTTTTTAATCTCAAAGCATCTGCTCAATAAATACAGTATAACAAAGTTTTGGATGATGAAATTATTTTTATCTAAGGATAACTAATGATAACAGCTCTGAAATCTGTTATTTTGTTTTATTTTTGCACAAAAATATTGTATAATTTGCATTTGCATTCATTTACAAATAAATATGTTGTTAAAATATATTGGTGAAATAATTAGTGCACACATATACCTAAAACCAGTTTATTGCATTTGGCAATTGTACTAAAAAAAAATCTCATTGTCAACCAATATAATTCATTTAATTTGAAATCAAGTGAAAAATTAATTTAAATTATTTTATTAAAACAAATTAATGGCAATTCTTTTATAAGAATTTGCCTCAAACAAAATGAAATTTAAATACATTGTGCATTGTGAATGCTTTCTATTGCGTTCCTTAAATACCATACTTATTCTTATCCCAAGAGACCTTGAGTATTTTTATGGTGATCAATGTACCAGGAAGATAAGGAAGAATGCTTTGGAAACATAAGAACGTAATTGCATTTCTAAATGTCCTACAGTCATGGAAACGAATAGTGCATTAAAGAGGAATCTAATTTGTGATGTGTGCCATGTGTTCAATTAATGCAGCCTGAAAAATAATGGCAGTTGCATATATACATATGGCATGGTGGTTTCTTCAGTCAACAAATTATGAAGCCCACCACACCTCATAGAACTACAACATGCTACTGAGGTGCTCATTGGATATTATAAAGCATGAATAATATTTACCTTAGAACATTAGCATACTTGAACAAAACAACTGGAGTCATTTGAGATTGTATAGGCTCTTTAACTCAAGCTGTCAGACTTCACACCAGGACATGACTCAATTAATTTAGAATCCTTTTTGCACACAAAATTAAAACCATACATACAACAGATTAAAGACCCTTTGCAATGCAAAAAATGGATGTCTCTAGATCAGGCATGTCAAACTGTTGGCCTGAGGACCAGATGCGTCACAACGAAACCACACCCACACCATTGCCGGCAATGGGAAAAAAGTGCGATACATCGTGTGTTGTCACATGATGTCGTGAGTTTGACATGCCTGCTTTAGATAGTTTAATGCTCTAA
The DNA here is from genome assembly GCA_024449315.1 of Daboia siamensis. Lineage (NCBI taxonomy): Eukaryota > Metazoa > Chordata > Lepidosauria > Squamata > Viperidae > Daboia > Daboia siamensis. The sequence goes on along the minus strand of JAKJMR010014059.1, from coordinate 5,929 downwards.
AATAAATTCTAGACCAGGTCTGTACATGCAGCCTACCAAGCACCCTTGGACAGAGCACAGACTTTTTTAAAAAAAAAAAGTAATAAAATCACCACCACTGCCCTGAAAGTCATGTTGCCTAGTGCCTCCATGGCTTACCATGACCATGAGCTCCAACACTGTAGATGCTCCTCTAGTCACCAAATCATTGATTAGCCCACCAGGATTCCTTTGCAGACCACAAAGATTTTTAATATATCAGTGTGGGCCTTTCCCTTCTACAAGTTGCACAGACCTCTTCTAGATTTTCCTCTTGCCTTTCTGAGTTAACTCCTTGGTCTGTCATTGAGCAAGAATTGACTTTGTAGGGAAACATATTATCATTTGATGTATATTTAACATATGTTCTACCTTTATTTACCAATTATATAATATGCAATCCACATGGCGAGGTTTGGGGCAACTTACAATAGAAAAAAATATATTTAAAATCATAAGATTAAAAACATAAAAGCAGAGCTTTTTTTCCTCATAGAACGCTCAGAACGGCGTTCTGGCACCTTTTTTTGCACACACACACACAAAAGCTTTTGCACAAGCTGTGCTACTCCCTCTATTGGCTTTCAAAAGCCAATTGGCTTTCGAAAGCCAATAGGAATTGCTGCTGAGCACGCCAAAAGACCTGGCCAGCAAATGTTGCACAGGCAAGTTGTCTGCAGCGAAGGCGAGTTGGCAGGAACTTTGCACCTCTCCCTGTTGCCCAACTACACCATCTCAACTAGGTAAGTAAGAGAGGACAAGGAGTGGGAGGTGGGTTCTGCAGAGTCCATGTGCACTCCTTCCTTGTGTTCACCTGTGACAGCTAGGCTGGTGGCCTACGCGGTGCTGGACCTGCACTACCGTCACCTTGCCCTGCATGCCTAAGTGGCAGCCCTGCAGCGCCTGGCCCACACTGCCTCCACCCTAACCTTAACCCTAACCCTAACCCTAACTCTAACCCTGTGCAGCCCTGCCATGTACAGTGGGCCCTGCTGCTCCCACAGCACCAGCCGTGCTGGTTCTGGCCCTGGGGGGCAGCCTGCCACCAACACCCCTCGTGCCCATGACTGCAGCAGCGCCCCCTGCCTCCTGTGTCCACCAAGATGAGAGTTCTGGCATCTTTTTTTTTTTTTAGAAAAAAAGCACTGATGACAATGATGAAGTTATCTATTCAGTTATGTGCAACTCTTGATGATTCTATGGACCAGGTCCCTCCATATCATCCAATCTTGCACTACTTCTTTGAATTGTTGTATGCTGTGGCTGTGCTTGCTTGATGGCTCAGTGGTTAAAGATACTGAGCTAGTCAGCTGGAAAGCTGACATCCTAGGTTTGACAACTAAGCACTGTATGATGATGTGAGCTCCCATTACTTGCCCCAGCTCCTGCCCGTCTACCAGTTCAAAAGCAAACAATTGCCAGTAGATAAACAAGTACCCCCCTTCATGGATTACTGCCTTGTCGTGGCGAAGGGGCTGGCGTAATTCAATGAAGCTATGAGCTATGCCCTGCAGGGCCACCCAAGACGGAAAGGTCATAGCAGAGAGTTCTGACTAAACGTGATCCACTGGAGAAGGAAATGGCAAACCACTCCAGTATCTTTGCCATGAAAACCCTATGGACAGTACCAAAAGGCAAAACGATATGACGCTGGAAGATGAGCCCCTCAGGTCGGAAGGCGTCCAATATGCTACTGGGGAAGAGCAGAGGGCTAGTACTAGTAGCGCCAGAAAGAATGAAGCGACTGGGCCAAAGCCGAAAGGACGCTCAGCTGTGGATATGTCTGGTGGTGAAAGGAAAGTCCAATGCTGTAAAGATTTTTTCTCCATAGGAACCTGGAATGTAAGATCCATGAATCAAGGAAAGCTGGACGTGGTCAAACAAGAGATGACAAGACTAAACATTGACATCTTAGGTATCAGCGAACTAAAATGGACAGGAATGGGTGAATTTAATTCAGATGACCATCAGGTATACTACTGCGGGCAAGAATCCCTCAGAAGAAATGGAGTAGCCTTCATAGTCAATAAAAGAGTAGGAAAAGCAATACTGGGATACAATCCTCAAAATGACAGAATGATCTCAGTTCAAATCCAAGGCAAACCATTCAATATCACAGTAGTCCAAGTCTATGCCCCAACCACCGGTGCTGAAGAGGATGAAATTGACCGGTTCTATGAAGCCCTACAGCACCTTATAGAACTAACACCCAAAAATGATGTCCTTATCATCATGGGGGATTGGAATGCTAAAGTAGGAAACCAAAAGATAACTGGAATAACAGGCAAGTTTGGCCTTGGAGTACAAAATGAAGCAGGGCACAGGCTGATAGAATTTTGTCAAGAGAATACGATGGTCATAGCAAACACTCTTTTCCAACAACCCAAGAGAGGGCTTTACACATGGACATCACCAGACGGTCAACACAGAAATCAGATTGACTATGTGCTCGGCAGCCAAAGATGGAGAAGCTCCATACAGTCAGTAAAAACAAGACCAGGAGCTGACTGTGGCTCAGACCATGAGCTTCTTCTTGCAAAGTTTAGGCTTAAATTAAAGAAAGTAGGGAAAAGCGCTCGGCCAGTCAGGTATGAATTAAATCATATCCCTGTTGAATATACAGTAGAGGTGACAAATAGATTTAAGGAATTAGATCTGATAGACAGAGTGCCTGAAGAACTATGGACAGAGGTTCGCGACATTGTACAACAGGTAGCAAACAAAACCATCCCAAAGAAAAAGAAATGCAAGAAAGCAAAATGGCTGTCTGAGGAAGCTTTGCAAATAGCTGAGGAAAGGAGGGAAGCGAAAGGCAAGGGAGAAAAAGAAAGATACGCCCAATTAAATGCAGAATTCCAAAGAATAGCTAGAAGAGATAAGAATGCCTTCTTAAATGAACAATGCAAAGAAATAGAAGAAAACAATAGAATAGGGAGGACCAGAGATCTTCTCAAGAAAATTGGAGAGATGAAAGGAACGTTTCATGCAAAAATGGGCATGATAAATGACCAAAATGGCAGGGACCTAACAGAGGCAGAAGAGATTAAGAAGAGGTGGCAAAATTACACAGAAGAACTATACAAGAATGAGCTTAACGTCCCTGATAATCACAATGAGGTGGTCACTGACCTCGAGCCAGACATCCTAGAATGTGAAGTGAAGTGGGCCTTAGAAAAGCTAAGCAACAACAAAGCTAGTGGAGGTGACAGTATTCCAGCTGAGCTATTCAAAATCTTAAAAGACAATGCAGTAAAAGTGCTACACTCAATTTGCCAGCAAATTTGGAAAACTCAACAGTGGCCACAGGATTGGAAAAGATCAGTTTACATTCCAATTCCAAAGAAAGGCAGTGCCAAAGAATGTTCAAACTATCGCACCATTGCACTCATTTCTCATGCTAGTAAAGTTATGCTTAAAATTCTACAAGCTAGACTACAGCGGTATGTGGATTGAGAACTACCAGAAGTACAGGCAGGATTTCGAAGAGGCAGAGCAACTAGAGATCAAATTGCTAACATACGCTGGATCATGGAGAAAGCTAGAGAGTTCCAGAAAAACATCTACTTCTGCTTCATTGACTATGCTAAAGCCTTTGATTGTGTGGATCATAACAAACTGTGGCAAGTTCTTAAAGAGATGGGCATACCAGACCATCTTATTTGTCTCTTGAGAAACCTATATGCGGGCCAAGAAGCAACAGTGAGAACTGGACACGGAACCACTGATTGGTTCAAAATTGGGAAAGGAGTCTGGCAAGGCTGTATACTGTCGCCTTGCCTATTTAACTTATATGCAGAGCACATCATGAGAAAGGCAGGGCTAGATGAATCAAAAGTTGGAATTAAGATTGCCGGAAGAAACATCAACAACCTAAGATATGCAGATGATACCACTCTAATGGCAGAAAGTGAAGAGGAACTAAAGAGCCTCTTGTTGCGAGTGAAGAAGGAGAGTGCAAAACTTGGGTTGAAACTAAACATTAAGAAAACCAAGATCATGGCATCTGGCCCTCTCAATTCCTGGCAAATAGATGGGGAAGAAATGGAGGTAGTGACAGATTTTATTTTCCTGGGCTCCAAGATTGCTGCAGATGGGGACTGTAGCCAAGAAATTAAAAGATGCTTGCTCCTGGGGAGGAAAGCCATGGCAAATCTAGACAGCACACTAAAAAGCAGAGACATCACCCTGTCAACAAAAGTGCGTATAGTCAAGGCTATGGTCTTCCCAGTTGCAATGTATGGCAGTGAAAGCTGGACCATAAGAAAGGCTGAGCGCCAAAGAATTGAAGCCTTTGAACTCTGGTGCTGGAGAAGACTCCTGCGAGTCCCTTGGACTGCAAGGCGATCAAACCGGTCAGTCCTAGAGGAGGTCAACCCTGACTGCTCTTTAGAAGGCCAGATCCTGAAGCTAAAACTCAAATACTTTGGCCACCTAATGAGAAGGAAGGACTCACTGGAGAAGAGCCTAATGCTGGGAAAGATTGAGGCCAATAGAAGAAGGGGACGACAGAGAATGAGGTGGCTGGAGGCAGTAGGCGTGAGATTAAATGGACTCCAGAGGTTGGTAGAGGACAGGAAGGCCTGGAGGAACATTGTCCATAGGGTCGCGATGGGTCGGATACGACTTCGCAACTAACAACAACAACAACTAGTCAAAACATTCATTTTTTGACTAGTTGTTGTTGTTGTTAGTTGCGAAGTCTGTTTAGAAATCAGGAAAATGTGGAAGAGTGTAAAAAACAGATGAAGGTTGTTTTTGAAACAAATATGCATAAGGGTACTTCTATGGAAATGGTATGGGATGCTAGTAAGGCGTACATGAGAGGTGTGTTGATATATCTCAATAATAAATACAGACGTAATTTGGAATTTAGGAGGAAGGAATTAGAGAAAGAGATTAAGGAAAAAGAAAAGGCTTTAATTTTGAATCCATCGGATGTGAAGATCAAAGAGGCTATTAAGTTATTAAGAGGACAATTTGACAAGTTAATGGCTGATCAGGTGGCAACTAATCTACGGTTCGCAAGGCATAATACTTTTTGCAATGCCAATAAACCAGGTAGATGGTTAGCTTATATGCTAAGGAAGAAGCAAAGGGCTTCTAATATAGATAAAATAGAACACAAGGGAAAGGTTGTGTATCAGCAGAATCTTATCAAGGAAACCTTTGTTGATTTTTATTCTAAATTATATGCTAGAGATAAGATTAATGAAACAGACATTGATCTATATTTAAAAGACGTTAGCATCCCGGTTCTTACGCAAGAACAAAAAGAAGAGATGAATCAGCTGATAACTGAGGAAGAAATATTCTTGGCAATTAAACAGTTAAAAGTGGGTAAAGCGCCAGGCACGGATGGTTTGACTGCTGTGTATTATAAAAATCTACAGTTTGAGATGATAAAGCCATTAAAGGAACTGTTTCAGACAATTCAAAAAGGGGGTGGAGTGCCTCCGTCTTGGAAAACTGCTTTTACTTCTTTAATCCCGAAAGAAGATCAGGACGTTACTCAAGCAAGAAATTATAGGCCAATATCACTTTTGAATACGGACTACAAGATATTTGCTAAGGTTTAAGCTAGTAGACTGATGAGGGTATTGCAACAGGTAATTCATGGTGATCAAACTGGGTTTATAAGTGGTAGACAAATGAAAAATAATGTGAGACATATAGTTGACTTGTTGGAATTTCTGGAAAGGAATAACCAGATCCCTGCAGCATTGATCTTTTTGGATGCTGAAAAAGCCTTTGATCAATTGGATTGGAAATTTTTGATGAAAGTATTAGATAAAATGAATTTTGGGGATGAATTTTTACATCCAGTTAGGGCATTATATCAAAAGCAAACAGCTCGAATAATTGTCAATAATAGTTTGACTGAAATGTGTAATATTGAAAAGGGTACGAGGCA
>JAKJMR010014057.1:0-10663 GCA_024449315.1 Daboia siamensis | reverse complement strand
GTATGTATATATGTATATATGTATATATATATATGTATATATAAAAATATATAAGTAAGTAGTAGGTACTATACCAGCAGGAAGTAGACATTCCAATGGCGTACACACCTGTTCCATAGCAGCTTCTTAGGGGTGGACTTTTAAAACTAAAATGAAATCAAAATAAATGTTATAAGTTACAATTCATAAAACCTAGTTATTAATGCAACTAATTTAACTATATTTAAATCATGCCTAGAGCATATATTTATATAAAAGATTAGTTCAGAAGTAGCTACAAAATACTATACACATAAAGCTGATTTATAGAGAACTAGAGACTGTTACATACAGCACACAGCCAAAAACCCATTCCAAATTGAGATTAATGTGAAGTATGTTTGACATCAACTGGATTGATAGATAGTGCAATTTACAATTCAACAGCTTTGTAAATCTTTTTTCCAGAGAAGCAGAAAAAAATGTAACACTCAATTGAATTAGAGTTCAATTTTTAACTGGTAAATATTGATTGTAATACAAGTTGTTCCCTGAAGTCAAAACTGAATAATGTATTTATTTTTATTTATTTAATAAATAAACCATGACACCAGTTTTCTCATCCTTTATGATACTGAGTAGTGTAGAAAGAATAGATGCAGTATAAGAAGCAAGAGCCCAACAGAATCAAATAATTGAGGCTGGCAGTAAGAACATGTGCATATCCAGCAAAAATGAGGGGTGAGGGTGGGGGAGCAGCCAGGTGGCATTCAGTTAACATGAAATTTTATGTGCTTGCTGCCTCTTGTCCCTTTTTTAAAGATTTCTTTTATTCCACCTTTATTATTTTTATACATAATACAAGACAGTGACATATCTAATCTTTCTTCTTTCTGTTATTTTTCCACAAGGTGAGTTGGGCTGAGAGAGAATAAACTGGCCCAAAGTCTCCCAGTGTAAGGCAGAACTAGAACTCACAATTTCTTGATAGTATAATTGCCTCCTTAAAACATTTAAACACTTGTAAAGACCTATAGAAGTTTTAAATTCCCCGAAGAATTTAAGGATTTTAAGGAAACCAAGGAGGGGGCAAAAGAAGAAAGGGAAAGTTCCTATCACTTGTTTGGATAATATTGGAAGAAACATTATGGTATCTGTCTTGGGCTCCAACCAACACCTAAGTCAGCCAACCGGATAAAAGACATGTTTATTACTGAAAGACTCTAAGGCAGCAGGAGTGGAGAAGCAGAAGAATCACAATGGATCAAATCCTGGTTTATGGATTGATTCATTTACTGCAGACGTGTCAAACACAAGGCTCGGGGGGCAGATCAGGCCCGCGAAGTGGTTTCATGTGGCCCGCGAAGCCATCCTGGAAACAGTGAGGGAACGGCCCCCACTGCCTTGGCCCTGGCCCAGAGACCCTCCTTCTTCCAGAGACCCTCAGATCCGTCCCACTCCTGCCCAGGCCCCCATAGGCACCCTTGATGCGAACTATGTAGAGCTGGCCACACCCACCCAGTAGGCCACGCCCACCCGGCCCCCTGAGGGCAACTGCAATGCTGATGCAGCCCTCAATGAAATTGAGTTTGACACTCCTGATTTACTGGATGAGAATTTAAAAAAAGAAAAATTCTTCCTATTCTTCTAACACTATCTATATCACAGATATGACCCTCTGAATTTGCTTGTCAAATCAGAACTCTGAACACCAATTACTGGAATTTTCCTCCTCTTTGCATGAAAAGTGAAGTCATCAGAATAATTCCCTGCCCCTTTCAGCTTCTTATGCTGCTGGGATTGAAATAGTTGGTACCTCTTCAATAATTTTTCTTCTCTGAGGGATGAGCAAACACATAAAATGCAAAGGAATATGCAACAGACCTTGCTGCCAGGTAATGCTTAATGACTGCACAAACAGTAATGTCTATCTTTGAATTTCCGTACATAAATAAAAATGTGGATCTTTTTAATACTAGCATTTGAACTGTTTGTGCAAAGAAAGGAACAGTCTACAGATGACATCCTCAAAACAATAACAGTATGGAGAATTATCAATCTATGGCATCACGTTCCCCCAAAGGATCAAAATCATCTAGGAATAGCTGTATACTTTAAACAAATGAGGCTGCCTTACTGATCACACTTAATACTGGACACTGGTTACCAGAAAAGCTGTTGTTCTATCTCTTTAGTCATATTCTTCAATGCCAATATCATATACTCAATGTACATACTGTTGAATGGCTCCCAAACATGGCAAATCACAAAAAGAATTCTGTTTTGATCACCCACAATCCCTTAAATGTCCTCCAAAATGAAATCTTTGCTGAACTCTTCCCAAATATATCAACTGAGAGTGTTTCATGATGAGAAAAGCAGTCAATTTCTCAGAACTTTGTATCAGGCAGGATCTATGCTCCCTCTTGCTATGGGCAGTGTGCCAAGTGATGGCATCATAACTCTTACGAGCTGCTTAATAAGCCAACTTATTAAAAAATACCCCAAAATAGCACAATATCAGCATTGGAACCTTAGAAACAGGCTTAATTAACTCTTGAAACTGTAGACCATACTTAATTACTTCTTTTGTAGTTCTATCAAACTGTGAACAGGAAGAAATATTGAAAAGACATAATGAACTTAAACAATCCTGAAATCATGATTTTTTTTAATTTATTTTAATCCCATTTATATCCCGCCCTTCTCTGAAGACTCAGGGTGGCTTACAATTTAAGCACAAACCAATGTGCTTAGCAATAGCCTTCATTCTATGTATATGCCTACTTATTAGGGCTTTCAGCCCCGCCAAGCGGCATTATTACAGTCAGCTTATTGCCCCCAACAATCTGGGTCCTCATTTTACTTACCTGGGAAGGATGGAAGGCTGAGTCAACCTTGAGCCTGGTGGGATGCGAACCTGCACTAATTGCAGGCAGCTGGTGTTAAGGAGGCATTAGCCCACTGCTCCACTAAGGAGCTGGTGATTTTGGACTTCATAGTTGTGGCTGCAATATTAAGAACTGCCATATACCTTCATACCCCTGTAAGTTGACAAATCTACAAAATCAGGAAAAGGCCACACTTGGAATACTGCATCCAGTTTTGGTTACCACAATATAAAAAAGATGTTGAGACTCTAGAAAGAGTACAGAGAAGAGCAACAAAGATGATTAGGGGACTGGAGGCTAAAACATATAAGGAACGGTTGCTGGAATTGGGTATGTGTAGTTTAATGAAGAGAAGGGCGAGGGGTGACATGATAGCAGTGTTCCAATATCTCAGGGGCTGCCACAAAGAAGAGGGAGGCAAGCTATTCTCCAAAGCACCTGAAAGCAGGACAAGCAACAGATGGAAACTAATCAAGGTGAGAAGCAACCTTCTCTCCTTGATTAGGAGAACTAAGGAGAAACTTCCTGACAGTTAGAACAATTAACCAGTGGAACAACCTGCCTCCAGAAGTGATGAATGCTCCAAGACTGGAAGTTTTTAAGAAGACACTGGACAGCTATTTGCCTGAAATGGTATAGGATTTCCTGCCTTAGCAGGGGGTTGAACTAGATGACCTCCAAGGTCCCTTCCATCATCATTATTTGAAATATCACAGCAAACCTGCAAGTCTAACTACTCAAAATGAAATCGAATCCTTGAATAATATGCTATTATTCTCACCTAATGATCTGATGCATCTTAATTTACTTGACAACCCAGCTAAACTAATTAAACACCCCTGTTACATTACATCCCCACATCCCATATCAAACAACTTCAATCCCTAGTTCCTACTGACATCATAGCAACTAATGTAAGATCAAGGATGTCATCTACTGGTAACTGTATCAGAACTTCCATAAAGGTAAAGGTAAAGGTTCCCCCACACATGCGTGCTAGTCGTTTCCAACTCTAAGGGCCAGTGCTCATCTCCGTTTCAAAGCTGAAGAGCCAGTGCTTGTCCGAGGATGTCTCCATGATCATGTGGCTGGCATGACTAGAGGCCAAAGGCACATGGAACGCTGTTACCTTTCCACCGTAGTGGTCCCTATTTTTCTACTTGCATTTTTTTTTACGTGCTTTCGAACTGCTAGGTTGGCAGAAGCTGGGACGAGTAACAGGCACTCACTCTGTTATGCGGCACACAGGATTCGACCTGCCAAACTGCCGACCTTCTGATCGAGAAGCTCAGCTTCCTAACCCACTAGGCCACCATGTCCCTTAGAACTTCCATAAACCTACCTAATTATCTAATGCAGATAATAACTGTACTATCACCTGTTGTAATAATACAACAAGGTGGTCACCATGAATAATAATATTTAGGGGAAATTCTGGATTACCCAGGAAAATGTCCCAGCTGTTGAGGCAGTAACAATGACATTATGCCCCACAAAGTCTTCTTTCCCTTGTCTCCTGCAACAGCACATGTTGGCCTAACTTCTGATTTCATATTTTTTCACATAGATATGGCATAGTACTCCTTCAGAAAAGAACAATCATCATGGATACAACATATTCACTCTAAGTGTGCTACCAAATCAAAAGAGAGGGAGAATAGAGTAGAGTAGAGTGGAGTGGAATGGAATGGAATAGAAATATTTGTCACTTTAAATGTACACTAATCAGCCTACATTAAAATGAAATTTTGAGTCCTATAGTACAAGGGTCCCCAACCCCCAGTCCGTGGACTGGTACCGGGCTGTGGCATGCCAGCAACCGGGCCGCACAAAAAAGCAAAGCCCCATCTGTGGGATGCAGGCAGCACACAAAACCACGTCCCCCCTGGTCCACAGAAAAACCTCTCTCCCCTTACAGGTCCCTGGTGCCCCAAAGGTTGGGGACCTCTGCTATAGTATATATCATTACCTTGAAAAACATGATTGATTTGTTAAGTTCATTCCAAATGACAATCGGCAGACTAAAAAGTGATCACTTTCCAATAATTTTACTGAGCCAAATTTAGAAACAGAGCACATGCAAGCAGCAAATTAACCAGAAAAAATGTTAAGACCTATTACTAGGATCAGCAAGGATGAGATATTTGGGGACTACCATCTACAAAGTATAAAGATATCCAAATGGTAGGTTTCAAGTTGTTATATAATCTTTCTACTATCATCACCACTCTGTAAATCTTCTTTGTCAAATATATTCGAAACCTTGTCCAGAAATCTTATAAAGGTTTTTGAAGGGTCAAAGTACTAACCCTTTTGATTTTAGTATCTTTTCATAAAGCATCCAGACAACTTTTTAAAGAAGTTATTGTGTAATAAAAATGGGGGAGTCAATTCCTCACAATACACCAAGTTCCTCTTTTTTCAAGGTGTTATTGCCTCCACATAAATCAGACATGTCAAACACAAGGCCCGGGGGCCAGATCCGGCCCGTGATGTGGTTTCATGCGGCCCGCGAAGCCATCCTGGAAACAGTGAGGGAACGGCCCCCACTGCCTTGGCCCTGGCCCAGAGACCCTCCTCCTGCCAGAGACCCTCAGATCTGTCCAACTCCTGCCCAGGCCCCCATAGGCACCCTTGATGCCAACGATGTGGCCATGCCCACCCAGTAGGCCATACGCAGTCTAGCCACGCCCACCCAGTAGGCCACACCCACCCTGGCCATACCCACCCGGCCCCCTGAGGGCAACCGCAATGCTGATGCGGCCCTCAATGAAATTGAGTTTGACACCCCTGACATAAATGAACAACACATTGTGTCAAAGTGAAGCAGAATTTTTACCAGCAGTGATGATGGGCTAAAGATTGGTTTAGCAAAACAGAAATAAATGAAGATCCAGGGGCTATCCAGTCACACTATAAAACTAGAAGGCTAACTGCAACATTTTAGAGCAGCCATTATCTCTTTTGGATAAGTAGCAGTCACACGCTGAAGGATGTGTTGTGATACTATCATAACTGACTGATCACAATGTACTAACAAAGCCTATGGGGAAACTTTCAACGAAGATTTCTATTGTACAAATAGTCTTCATTTAACTACCACTTGTTCAACAACCATTCAAACTTGCAACAGCATTGAACGAGCAGATATAACTATCATTAGAGTCCCAGACATCAAACATTCCTACAGTTATGTAATCATTATCCAGGAGTTCAACATCCAATTTATGATTACAAAGTTGTAAAAAGCCATGGCGACATAATCACAATTTCTGATGAATCCTCCCAGATTCCCACAACATGGTTAAGGGTGAAGGTGGCAGGCAGGCAGAAACTGCAGTCAGGTGAGGTTCTCACTTAACCATCCATGCAGTTCTTGCTTAACAAAGGAACCAGGACTACAGAATGCCATTGCTAAGAAGCACAGGCATGTGACATCCTGCTTTATGACTGCATTGACTGGATTGCTTATTAAAGGCAATTCCAGGCCCAACTGCCATTGTTAACCAAAGACAATTTGTAACTGAGAACAGCTGGCTGCCATAAGAAGAGGATACTGCATAAATCTGAATGTTCTGCAAAAAATGCAACATTTGAAATATTTGTTTTCAAATTATTACAAGATGAATCTTGAAAAAGCTAAGTATTTACAATAGAACTAAAATTAAAGAGTAAGTCCTTTTCTTTGGTACATTGATTCAATCTTTGATCAAAGACCAATTGTTGGGGTCATAAGAAACTGTGAGAACATTTTCTTGAAGTAAACTTTTCCCTACAAAATGCTATTAATATTAGCCAAGTAGCAAAAGTTACTCACTAACTAACAGGGCATAGCAATGATAATACTCTGATTCCTTCCTTATGGAAAGAAATGAGACCTGCAATTAGAATGTTTGAGACTCTAGAATTTTCAAAGCAGCTTGTAATCAAAATTAAAAGTCCACTGCATTGAAGTAAGTCTGATATTAAGCAGGCCTAAGCAATGATCTTCATATGATCTTTATATGGGAAGTAATGTTATAAATGTAGAATGTATAACCATATGTCTTAAACTGTAGAAAAAAATTCACAAAAAAGAAATACACTTCAAAGTGCAAAAGATGTATGAATCTGAAGAGGATGATTTCTATATAAACTTAATCAACATGGATACAGAAAACTTTGTTAAAACAATGAATAGTAATGGAATATCCATTGCTTACAAGGTCACTGATGCATAAGTTAATCTAAAACTCCAAGTTCTAGAACATACTGAGCCTAAGTAGACCTCTATCTAGTAATCATCTTATAAAATCATATACTTATTAAGGATCCTAGACCCACAATAGATAACAATGAATTCATTTGGAAATGGAAAGGCACTCTGTGCTATATAAAAACATTAGGAATATCAAATCCATGAATATGCATTCTTGGCCTAGAAAAAAATAAAAATAAAGTTAATCGTGTGGGTTTTTTCAGCAAACAGCAATCTCAGGGAAAAAAAAATAGCTGCGATTACCCAGATATATACCAGTATTTCATGGTATTTACTGTGTTCCAATAACATATCACATTAGTTTTCATCGTTATACAACCAATATACATGCTGTAAGAAATCAACTAGTAATGTTGTTGTTGTTGTTGTTAGCTGCGAAGTCGTGTCCGACCCATCGCGACCCTATGGACAACATTCCTCCAGGCCTTCCTGTCCTCCACCATCCTCTGGAGTCCATCCAAGCTCCCGCCTACTGCTTCAGTGACTCCATCCAGCCACCTCATTCTCTGTCGTCCCCTTCTTCTATTGCCCTCGATCTTTCCCAGCATTAGGCTCTTCTCCAGTGAGTCCTTCTTTCTCATTAGGTGGCCAAAGTATTTGAGTTTTAGCCTCAGGATCTGGCCTTCTAAACAGCAGTCAGGATTGATCTCCTCTAGGACTGACCGGTTTGATCGCCTTGCAGTCCAAGGGACTCGCAGGAGTCTTCTCCAGCACCAGAGTTCAAAGGCCTCAATTCTTTGGCGCTCAGCCTTTTTTATGGTCCAACTTTCACTGCCATACATTGCAACTGGGAAGACCATAGCCTTGACTATACGCACTTTTGTTGACAGGGTGATGTCTCTGCTTTTTAGTGTGCTGTCTAGATTTGCCATGGCTTTCCTCCCGAGGAGCAAGCGTCTTTTAATTTCTTGGCTACAGTCCCCATCTGCAGTGATCTTGGAGCCCAGGAAAATAAAATCTGTCACTACCTCCATTTCTTCCCCATCTATTTGCCAGGAATTGAGAGGGCCAGATGCCATGATCTTGGTTTTCTTAATGTTAAGTTTCAACCCAAGTTTTGCACTCTCCTTCTTCACCTGCAACAAGAGGCTCTTTAGTTCTTCTTCACTTTCTGCCATTAGAGTGGTATCATCTGCGTATCTAAGGTTGTTGATATTTCTTCCGGCAATCTTAATTCCTGCTTTTGATTCATCTAGCCCAGCCTTTCTCATGATGTGCTCTGCATATAAGTTAAATAGGCAGGGTGACAGTATACAGCCTTGCCGGACTCCTTTCCCAATTTTGAACCAATCAGTGGTTCCATGTCCAGTTCTCACTGTTGCTTCTTGACCCGCATATAGGCTACTCAAGAGGCAAATAAGATGGTCTGGTACTCCCATCTCTTTAAGAACTTGCCACAGTTTGTTATGATCCACACAATCAAAGGCTTTAGCATAGTCAATGAAGCAGAAGTAGATGTTTTTCTGGAACTCCCTAGCTTTCTCCATGATCCAGCGTATGTTGGCAATTTGATCTCTAGTTCCTCTGCCTCTTCGAAATCCTGCCTGTACTTCTGGTCGTTCTCGATCCACATACTGCTGAAGTCTAGCTTGTAGGATTTTAAGCATGACTTTACTAGCATGAGAAATGAGTGCAATGGTGCGATAGTTTGAACATTCTTTGGCACTGCCTTTCTTTGGAATTGGAATGTAAACTGATCTTTTCCAATCCTGTGGCCACTGTTGAGTTTTCCAAATTTGCTGGCAAATTGAGTGTAGCACTTTTACTGCATTGTCTTTTAAGATTTTGAATAGCTCGGCTGGGATACTGTCACCTCCACTAGCTTTGTTGTTGCTCAGTTTTTCTAAGGCCCACTTCACTTCACATTCTAGGATGTCTGGCTCGAGGTCAGTGACCACCTCACTGTGATTATCAGGGACGTTAAGCTCATTCTTGTATAGATCTTCTGTGTAATTTTGCCACCTCTTCTTGATCTCTTCTGCCTCTGTTAGGTCCCTGCCATTTTGGTCCTTTATCATGCCCAGTTTTGCATGAAACGTTCCCTTCATTTCTCTAATTTTCTTGAAAAGATCTCTGGTCCTCCCTATTCTATTGTTTTCTTCTATTTCTTTGCACTGTTCATTTAAGAAGGCATTCTTATCTCTTCTAGCTATTCTCTGGAATTCTGCATTCAATTGGGCGTATCTTTCTTTTTCTCCCTTGCCTTTCGCTTCCCTCCTTTCCTCAGCTATTTGCAAAGCTTCCTCAGACAGCCATTTTGCTTTCTTGCATTTCTTTTTCTTTGGGATGGTTTTGGTTGCTACCTCTTGTACAATGTCGCGAACCTCTGTCCATAGATCTTCAGGCACTCTGTCTATCAGATCTAATTCCTTAAATCTATTTGTCACCTCTACTGTATATTCAACAGGGATATGATTTAATTCATACCTGAGCGGCCTAGTGCTTTTCCCTACTTTCTTCAGTTTAAGCCTAAACTTTGCAAGGAGAAGCTCATGGTCTGAGTCACAGTCAGCTCCTGGTCTTGTTTTTACTGACTGTATAGAGCTTCTCCATCTTTGGCTGCAGAGCACATAGTCAATCTGATTTCTGTGTTGACCATCTGGTGATGTCCATGTGTAGAGCCATCTCTTGGGTTGTTGGAAAAGAGTGTTTGCTATCACCATCGTATTCTCTTGACAGAATTCTATCAGCCTGTGCCCTGCTTCATTTTGCACTCCAAGGCCAAACTTGCCTGTTATTCCGGTTATCTTTTGGCTTCCTACTTTAGCATTCCAATCCCCCATGATGATAAGAACATCATTTTTTGGTGTTAGTTCTATAAGGTGCTGTAGGGCTTCATAGAACCGGTCAATTTCATCCTCTTCAGCACTGGTGGTTGGGGCATAGACTTGGACTACTGTGATATTGAATGGTTTGCCTTGGATTCGAACTGAGATCATTCTGTCATTTTGAGGATTGTATCCCAGTATTGCTTTTCCTACTCTTTTATTGACTATGAAGGCTACTCCATTTCTTCTGAGGGATTCTTGCCCGCAGTAGTATACCTGATGGTCATCTGAATTAAATTCACCCATTCCTGTCCATTTTAGTTCGCTGATACCTAAGATGTCGATGTTTAGTCTTGTCATCTCTTGTTTGACCACGTCCAGCTTTCCTTGATTCATGGATCTTACATTCCAGGTTCCTATGGAGAGAACATCTTTACAGCATCGGACTTTCCTTTCACCACCAGACACATCCACAACTGAGCGTCCTTTCGGCTTTGGCCCAGTCGCTTCACTCTTTCTGGCGCTACTAGTACTAGCCCTCTGCTCTTCCCCAGTAGCATATTGGACGCCTTCCGACCTGAGGGGCTCATCTTCCAGCGTCATATCGTTTTGCCTTTTGGTACTGTCCATAGGGTTTTCATGGCAAAGATACTGGAGTGGGTTGCCATTTCCTTCGCCAGTGGATCACATTTTGTCAGAACTCTCGGCTATGACCTGTCCGTCTTGGGTGGCCCTGCACGGCATAGCTCATAGCTTCATTGAATTAC
>JAKJMR010014056.1:0-19123 GCA_024449315.1 Daboia siamensis | reverse complement strand
GATATTCAAGAAAAGGATAAAGTTTTCTCCGCAATTGTTTTTATTGGATATTATCACAGATACCACCGTTGTAGATATTAAATTGATGCTGAATTTAATTACAGCAGCGAGACTTTTAATAGTCCTTGGAAGAAGGAAGAACTGCCGACTATAGAAGAATGGATTTTAAAAGTTTCTAACTTGGCAGAGATGGCAAAGATTTCAGCGTATTTGAAAGATCAATCGCAACAGAGATACACTGTGGAATGGAAGAGATGGATAGATTATATTCAGAATAAATATGGGACTAAAAAGTTTCACTTAGCATTTGAATAAGTAGCGGATTTATATGATGTATAATCAGCTTGTATTTATTTTATTAAGAGTTAAAGTGTTAAATTTAAGAGTTAAATTTAATATCTTATTGTTGTTTGCATATTTTAAATTATGTTTGTATTTTTATACCCTGTATTTAGCTCTGGAAAGTCGGGGAGGGTTAGGGAGGTTTGGGAAGAGGGGAGGGGGAGGGGAGGGGTTTTGTATTAAAAAATGTATTGTAAAACTTTTCAATAAAAAAAAGGAAGAATCTCGGGGATATAAATATACCCCAGGCACAGGAAGGAGGAGCCAGAATACAGACAATAGGGTCTATGTGTGTTTTGGACCTGGGGGTTTAGAGAGAGTGCCTGAGGAAGATGAAGTCTAACTCATGAAGTTGTTCTCTCTGCCTGTTGCTATCCCAAATGGTTCTCTCATCCATTTGACCTTTCGTTGTGGTAAAGAAAGATGTTATGTGATACTTTAGAAAGCCATACATCCCTGCCTATAATATCTTCCTGTAAGATAAGTAAGTTGCTGACCTTTCTTGACTCTAAATAGCCAGATCTCACCAAAGAACACTCTGGTCAGGACACAATTCTGTATGTGCCAAGCTGACCGACTCAAAAATAGGAGAGCAGAAATGGTAAATTTCAAAGGTGGCATACTGAGAATTACAGCTTCCTTAGGAACTATTGCTCTCATATAGCAATATGTCTGAATCATGACTTGGTTTATATGAAAGTTGGAACATTTGGACTTCTGGTTTGCCAACAGCTGTAAATGGACGCCTGGAGAACGGCTCCCATCTTCCACATCCAGATTCGCATCGCTGGGGGGTGGGTTGTAAAAGGACCGAAGAGTTGCCCTGGAGGGGTGTCCAGACAGAAGGGGCTTTTGCAGAAATGCGGGGGGGGGGGGCAGCAATCCCTTCGTTAGTGCCTGCATTCCCTTTGTACCAGCAGATGAAAGACTGACCATAGGATTATGGCCAGCTCCTAGGCTGCAGACAGCGGAAGTCAAAGCTACCATCAGGCAACATTAAAGCAGCATGGAAGAGACAAGGGTAAGATTCCTCTCTTGTACCTTAATCATCTTCTTTTCACCTAATTAAGCTGCTAAGTACTTTCCCCTTGTGAAGAGGGAGGGGGAATTTAACCCTCCTTTCAGAAGGCAGCGAACAAACTCAGGGGTGTTTTCTTTTAAAGAAAGAACGTTTAAGAAAGAAATAACAAAAGAAAAGAACTCTTAAAGTACTTGGGGGACACCCAGTGGCTAAATTTGAAATTGCAATTCTGACTTTCTCTTTTTTTAAAAAAAACAAGAAAATATTTAAGAAAATAAGATAAAGAGTAACCTTGAACATCAGATGTGAAAGCTTACAATGGAAGAGTTTCAAAAACAAATTCATGCTCTGTGGGAAATATCTTAGCAAACTTATCAGCTCCTTTCTATAGCTGGTGATGAAATAAGAGCTTTTGGGAAAGAATTAGAAAGTATCTCGATGAAACAAACTCAAATTCAAACTGTGACTACAACTAATATTTTACTGGGACAGAACTTAATAGAAGAAATTAAACAATTAAATGCACTGACAGAAGAATTAAATAGTCAACAAATACAGGTTTTTGAAGATGGTGATGGAGAAAATATGGAAGGAAGTTTATTTGAACCAGGACAATTGTACCAAGAGGTGAAAATAATAAGATTTGGTGCTGTTGGCAGATTCTTTAATTCTTCAGTGGTGGAGTCTGGAGGTCCACTTTAATATGAAATAGTAATACAAGAATGCTTTGATGACCCTGAGGCAAAGAAGCATAAAATGGCATGGCAAAGGAAGAAAGCAAGAATACGATTGAAGAAATATGAACATTTTAAGGAGGCCAAATAGATAATATTAAAATAGACAGGATGGTACTGGGACTATGAGAATGTTTTGATGAGTAGATAAAAATATTGATTAACTAATAAAAAAATTAATAAAAATAAAAAATAAAATACAAATGTATGAATATTAACATTGAAATATTGAGGTTTTCTAAATGATATGGGTTAAGATGTATATATGCAAAATGATAGAATATAACTAATATATTTGGATGCAGAGACATGAATGTTAAAATGAATGTTAAAATGGAACAAATTTTGGCTAATTTTTAACATGTGGAAACTATAAATGAGAAATAAAAATATCTTATTGCTCTCCTCTTTTCTTTTTCTTTTTTCTTTCCTTTTTTCTGTTTTTGTTTTTTTCTTTCTTTTCTCTTTTTTCTTTTTTTCCTCCTCCTTGTGATATGTATTTTAATGACTACTATTTTAAATATTGTATAATTGTTATAGATATGGAAATGAAATAAATGAGAACTGGATTACATTACTAGATATTGAAGAGAATTGTATAAAGGGAAAAGAGATTTTTTAGTGATATGAAATTGAGAAATCTTAAACGTTTTAATTTTAATACCAATGTAAAATTAAGCTAGAAAAAATAGATAAGGTGTTTGATGTTTTAAAGATGGAATGTTAAAATATGAGATATACTAAAAGACTGATGGATATATATTCAAAAAATAAAATAAAATAAACTATTAAATGTTTGATGGAGAGCAATAAGAAATATGTTAATTTAGATAAGAGATAGTATATATTGAAGAAAAAAGAGAGAGGAAGTATTGGTTATAATAATGTGGAGATCTGTAATAATATGTATGTGTTTGAAATAGAAATATTGTAACTCAGATAACACGTTGCTTCTTAAAGATATTATTGTAAATATTGGAAAACTAATAAAATATTATATAAAAAAAGGAAGTTGGAACTTTTGGCATTGAATCTTTTCCTGGGGGAAAAAAACGGCACTGGAACCTTGTGAAACTTGTGACTCATTGTTGAACTTTATATTGCCAGGATTATTGCTATGTTTGATCATCTCTTACCACTTCTTTTCTGCACTTTTTAATTTTCAGTTCCTTGGCTTGGTTTTGGGTGACTCTTTGTTCTGGTCTATAGTTTTATCAGGTCCTCATGTTATGTCCTGACTGTTCTTTGAGCAGATCATGAGACATCTTATGAGACCTTTCTATCTTCTTCAGATGATCCTGAAAACACCACAGGGGCACACTTTAAGCTAGTCAATGCTCTGCTAGTTATAAATTTCCACGTGGACTTTAGTACCGCACAGCAGGATATATTAAAACAAGGCTGAGGATGTGTTATAAACACAACAATAAAGCTTAATAAACAATATGTTTCTTTGGAGAAAAACTAGCTAGTTTCACAAATACCCTGTGAAAAATAACATCCGAATTTTAGTCATGTTCCAGGGTGCTAGGAACAAACCTACATTTCCTACTTGGAAGATTATGTTGGCTTTACTGGTGATTATTATTTGATTACAGAGGGCAGCATGGATTAAGTATTCCACCCATGGAAATGGCTGCTAATTTTCTCTGTACTGCAAACACGTAGGTCATATCTCAAATTCCATACAATATCAATATATATATATGTATATATATACAGCATCCCAAAGCCGCTGGACTGCATGCTATCCCCAGCCTTTGTGCTTCTTATCTATTATGTATATAGGGGATGTTTCCATAGGAAGAGCCATCGACACCACCAGGTGGCAGGGTACCTTGTCCGGATTGGCAGGGTGGTCCTTGGTGGGAAATCCTGATAAGGGGATTGGTCCCAGGTATACCTGGCTAGATATATAAGAGGGGCCCTTTGTCCTCCGTCCTGTGCTAACTTCAATAAAGGTCTATTATGCTGAGCCCTGTTGTCCGGAGTCATCCATGCGGTCCAGAACCCACTACACAATAGTGGCGATGAAATCACGCAGAACTGAAGTCACTTGGAAAGGAGGAAAGGCAAATCTTTCCCGAGAAACCTTCCTAGCAAAGCAGTATCAATGGACCGGGTGTACCATGGCTAGGTTCGGACACACCAGCAAATTCCGTTTTAACATCGACAAACCCGAGTGGTGGGAAGCGCACCTGGGAAAGATTGAAGGGTTTCTGCTGATCAACAAGATCACGGAAGACCGGATGAAAAGCAGCAGCCCTGCTGTGCCTCAGTGGTCAGGACGTGTACGATGTGGCTGTTGGATTGTGCTCACCAACGCCCATCATATCCCTCCCGTATGGAGAACTCAAAGTCAAACTTGCTGAACACTTCATGCCATCGAGGGCCCCAATCTTTTGGTAATTCCAATTTTCCCAGCGCTTCCAGCTCCCAGGTGAGACAACATCACACTACGTCGCAGCTCTGAGACAGGCTGCCCATTTGTGTAAGTTTCCTGATCTCGAAGATAGAATTTGAGACCAGGTGGTGTTCGGGCTTAGACCATCAGTGCCGACAAAAAATCCTAGCAAAACCTCTGATGAATCTGCGAGAAGTCCTAGATGAGGTAATGGCTCATGAGGCAGCCAATGGCACTGGTAAGCTCACACACCATCCTGGCAGCAGCCCAGGAGGGACAATACATCATGAATGTGCCGCGAACAACGGAAATGGAGAAACGGACGGAGAGGCAGAAATAGATGAGGTACAGCAAAAGCCCGGGAAACAGCTGTGGAGGGACAACGACGGAAGACATCGGAAACACACATCAGCCAGCAAAAGCACCACTTGCAGCTACAGCTGCAGAGGACCAAGAGCAGCCAACTACTCCAGCCAAAAATGTGCCAGCTGTGGAGGAAATCATCCGAGAGCGACCTGCAGATTCCGATCTGCGAAATGTCGCTCCTGCAGCAAGACGGGGCACATTGCAGCCGTCTGCTGGAATCGCAACCGGGACAGCCTGAATGAATTACAAGCCATGGCGTCGGCTCTCGAAGGTACTGGGTCCCTGCAGCGCATATCATCGAAATCTGGGGGGAGCAGGCAGACCATGTCCCATACAGAGATCCACCAGTTGCTCAAACCAAAAATTACGATACAGGTCCATCTGTCCATCTTGCACGATGGAGCTCGACTCCAGTTCCGCAGTCTCAATAATTTCATATGAGACATTTAAGGGAATTTGCGACCAGAGCAAGTGGAGGGTTCCTTTAAAGCCCACCACATTGCTGTTGTCTGATTTTCAGCACACCCCCATTAAAATCAGGGGAAAGGCCACTGTGATGGTGGGGTTTAAGGAGTTCCAGGGACATCCTGGTGACCAACGGGCGGAGGACTAGTCTAGTGGGGCAGGACTGGTTCGATGCCCTGGGCATTTGTTTGGGGGGAGTACATAACATCTGGCCCAAAAGTCTCAAATCTATCTGCAAAATGTTTGCAGATGTATTTGATGACAAGCTGGGTAAATACACGGGGCCCCCATTAAATTTAAGCTAAACCCAAGGGTCCTACCAATTCGTATCAAGCCCCAGAAAGTCCCATGCCAGCCAAATAGTAAATCATAACCTTCAAGATTTAATAGTCTTCCTTGTGATAAATTAATCCAATCACTTATCGCTGACAAAGCAGCAGCTTCATAGTATAATTTAAGGTTAGGCATTTTGAGACCACCTCTCTCACGCGTGTCCTGCATAATCTTAAATTTAACTCGTGGCCTTTTCCCTGCCCAAACAAATTTATTAATACCCTTTTGCCATTCCTCCAGATTTAAATCCTTTTTAAGAATAGGTATCATTTGAAATAAAAATAAAAATTTTGGCAAGACATTCATTTTCACTGCTGCAATTCTTCCCAATAAAGACAATTGTAATTTTTTCCAACTATCCAATTCTTTTTGAACTTTTACCCATAACTTTTCATAATTATTTTTATATAACTTTGCATTTGAGGGTGACAAATATACCCCCAAGTATTTAACCCTTTTAACTATTTCAAATCCAGTTAATCCTTCTAAAATAGCCTTTTGTGATACTGTCATATTCTTAGACAACATTTTAGTTTTTTGTATATTAACCTTGAATCCAGAAACCTTCCCATATTGCATTATTATCTCCATCAGTTCTACAATAGAATTTACAGGCTGGGTCACCATAACAACCAGATCGTCTGCAAACGCCCTCAATCTATAATCCTGATCTCTTATACGGATTCCCTTAATTTTTTCCGAATCCCGTATTTTAATTAATAATATTTCCAATGTTAAAACAAATAATAGAGGTGACAACGGACACCCCTGCATTGTGCCCTTTTCAATATTACATACTTCAGTCAGACTATTATTTACTATTATACGGGCTGTTTGCTTTTGATATAATGCCCTAATTGGTTGTAAAAATTTATCCCCAAAATTCATTTTATCTAATACTTTCATCAGAAATTGCCAATCCAATTGTTCAAAGGCTTTTTCAGCATCCAAAAAAATCATCGCTGCAGGGATCTGATTGTTCCTTTCTAAAAATTCCAACAAATCAACTATATGCCTCACATTATTTTTCATTTGTCTACCACTTATAAACCCAGTTGATCACCATGAATTACCTGTTGCAGTACCCTCATTAATCTGTTAGCTAAAACCTTAGCAAATATCTTGTAGTCCGTATTCAAAAGTGATATTGGTCTATAATTTCTTGCTTGAGTGATATCCTGATCTTCCTTTGGAATCAAAGAGATAAAAGCAGTTTTCCAAGACAGAGGGACCCCTCCTCCCATTTGAATTGTCCGAAACAATTCCCTTAATGGCTTTATCATTTCAAGCTGTAAATTTTTATAATACACAGCAGTCAACCCATCCGTTCCTGGCATTTTGCCCGCTTTCAGTTGTTTAATTGCTAATAAAATTTCTTCCTCAGTTATCAATTGATTCATCTCTTCCTTTTGTTCTTGTGTAAGAACCGGAATACTAGCATTTCTCAAATATATATCAATATCTGCTTCATTAATCTGATCTCTAGCATATAACTTAGAATAAAAATCAACAAAAGTTTCCTTAATAAGGTTCTGTTGATACACTACCTTACCCTTATGTTCTATTTTATCTATATTAGAAACCCTTTGCTTCTTCCTTAACAAGTAAGCTAATCATCTACCTGGTTTATTGGCATTACAAAAAGTATTATGTCTAGCAAACCGTAGGTTCATTGCCACCTGATCAGCCATTAACTTATCAAACTGTCCCCTTAGTAAATTAATAACCTCTTTAATTTTTACATCCGACGGATTCAGAAGCAAGGCCTTTTCTTTTTCCCTAATTTCATTTTCTAATTCTTTCCTCCTAAATTCCAGATTACGTCTATATTTATTGTTCAAATATATTAACACACCTCTCATGTAAGCTTTACTAGCATCCCAAACCATTTCCATAGAAGTACCCTTATTCATATTAGTTTCAAAAAAGACCTTCATCTGTTTTTTACATTCTTCCACATTTTCTTGATTTCTAAACAGGTTCTCATTTAGACGCCAGGAACGTCTGTCTCTACTACCCTTATCAATCTCTAACCAGACTGGACTATGATCAGACATAGTTCTTGGACAAATCTTTATCTTCTTAATCCTAGAAAAGAAATCATTGGTAGTTAATATAAAGTCAATCCTAGAAAAAGATTGGTGTCTATCAGAAAAAAAAGTATAATCCTTTTCTTGCAGATTTCTATCTCTCCAAACATCTCACAACTCCAAATCATCCTTCATCTCAAAAAAGGATTTAGGCAGTTTAGCATGGCTTGGAGTACTTCTAAAGGAACCACTCTTGTCCAATCGTACATCCAAGACACCATTCCAATCTCCCATAAAAATAAAAGATTTATAATCCAACTGAATAATCTTACCATGTAGTAAACTATAAAAGTCTACTTGTTGTTGATTAGGCGCATATAATCCAACCAGAAGCGTTTTTTTGCCTTCTATTAACAAATCTATTTTTTTTTTTTTTTTTTTTTTATTAAAAAGTTTTTCAATACATTTTAATTATAACATCCCATTCCCCACCCCTCCCCCACCCTCTCCCACCCTCTTACCCTCCCTCTCCCCCCTCCCCCCCCGGACTTCCCAGAGCTAGATACAAGGTATAAAAATTAAAATAACCAATCAAAAACGCCCATATGCTAACAATAATAACTTATTAATTCTCTCGCGCTTTAGCTCTTATAAATTGACTACAAGCAATATACTTATTCAAATGCTAAATAAAACTTTTTAGTCCCATATTTATTCTGGATGTAATCAATCCATTTCTTCCACTCCACAATGTATCGTTGTTGAGAATGGTCTTTCAAATATGCTGAAATCTTTGCCATCTCCGCCAGGTTGGAAACTTTTAAAGTCCATTCCTCTAAAGTCGGCAGTTCTTGCTTCTTCCAATATTGCCCTATTAGAAGTCTCGCTGCCGTAATTAAGTTCAACATCAAATTAATGTCCAACACAGTAGTATCAGTAATAATACCCAGTAAGAACAATTGCGGACAAAACTTTATTCTTTTCTTGAATATCTTCTGCATATTCCACCAGATTTTAATCCAAAATGGTTTAATCTTTTTGCAAGTCCACCATATATGAAAATACGTTGCGTCTTCGCCACCACATCTCCAACATTTAGGCTGATAGTTTGGATACATACTTGCTAACTTTCTAGGATCTAAATGCCATCTGTAAAACATTTTATAGAAGTTCTCTCTTAAATTTTGAGCTTGCGTAAATTTCACATTTCTCACCCAGATCTTTTCCCAAGTGTCCATTGTAATGACTTCCTGAATGTTCTGTGCCCATTTTATCATACAGTCCTTAACAATTTCTGTTTCTGAGTCAATCTCTATCAATGCAAGATATATCCGTTTGATATGCGCTGGTCCCTGATTTCTAATTTGTTTTACCAGATTTTCATCATCCCTCAAAAAACCAATCTTCTGATCTTCTTTCCACCTGGCTTGTAATTGTCCATATTGAAACCAAGTTTGTACAATCTTTTTTTCTCGTAAAAGATTGTATGACTTCAAACACCATACATTCCTCTCCAAAGTCAAAATTTCCTTATATGTAATCACATCATGTTTAAATCCAACATTTATATTCTCTATTGCGTGTTTGGGTATTGCCCATAACGGTATCTTATAATTTAATTTTTGTCTGTGCTTTTTCCAAACTCTCAACAAAGCATTCCTCAAGATATGCATTTTAAAAACATTATCTACCTTTTTGTCATATAGTAAATATGCGTGCCAACCAAATAACAAGTCATGCCCTTCAAGATTTAAGAGTCTCGCCTGTGTCAAATTAATCCAATCACTTATAGCTGATAATGCAGCAGCTTCATAATATAATTTAAAATTGGGCATTCTTAGACCACCTCTTTCACGTGTATCCTGCATAATTTTAAATTTGACCCGTGGCCTTTTCCCTGCCCAAACAAATTTATTGATACCCTTCTGCCACTCCTCCAAATTTGAATCCTTTTTGAGAATGGGTATCATTTGAAACAAAAATAAAAATTTTGGCAGAACATTCATTTTTACTGCTGCAATTCTTCCCAATAATGATAGTTGTAATTTTTTCCAACTATCCAATTCTTTTTGCACTTTATTCCATAACTTTTCATAATTATTTTTATATAATTTAACATTTGAGGGTGCTAAATATACCCCCAAATATTTAACTCTTTCAACAATTTCAAATCCAGTTAAGCTTTCTATAGAAGCCTTTTGTGATACTGTCATATTTTTAGATAAAATTTTAGTTTTTTGTATGTTAATCTTAAATCCAGAAACTTTCCCATATTGAAATATTAACTCCATCAATTCCATAACAGAATTTTCTGGATGTGTCAAAGTAATAACCAGATCATCCGCAAAAGCCCTCAATTTATAGTCCTGATCTCTTATTTGAACTCCCTTAACTATTTCCGAATTCCGTATTTTAATCAATAATATCTCCAATGTTAAAACAAATAATAAAGGTGATAACGGGCAACCCTGCCTCGTACCCTTTTCAATATTGCATATTTCAGTCAAACTATTATTAACAATTATTCGAGCTGTTTGCTTCTGGTATATTGCCCTAATTGGTTGTAAAAATTCATCCCCAAAGTTCATTTTATCTAATACTTTCAACAAAAATTTCCAATCCAATTGATCAAAAGCTTTTTCAGCATCCAAAAAGATCAGTGCTGCAGGGATCTGGTTATTCCTTTCCAAAAATTCCAACAAGTCAACTATATGTCTCACATTATTTTTCATTTGTCTACCACTTATAAACCCAGTTTGATCACCATGAATCACCTGTTGCAATACCCTCATAAGTCTACTAGCTAACACCTTAGCAAATATCTTGTAGTCCGTATTCAAAAGTGAAATTGGCCTATAATTTTTTGCTTGAGTAACATCCTGATCTTCTTTAGGAATTAAAGAAATAAAAGCAGTTTTCCAAGACGGGGGTACTCCTCCCCCCTTTTGAATTGTCTGAAACAGTTCCTTTAATGGCTTTATCATCTCAAACTGTAGATTTTTATAATACACAGCAGTCAAACCATCGGTGCCTGGTGCTTTACCTACTTTTAACTGTTTAATTGCCAAATATATTTCTTCCTCAGTTATCAACTGATTCATTTCTTCTTTTTGCTCTTGCGTAAGAACCGGAATATCAAAGTCTTTTAAATATAAATCAATGTCCATTTCATTAATCAACATTACCACCATACCCACTGGAACCTCCCATCTAAACCTGACATCACGTCGCTTAAGCTCCTGTGCCAGAAATGCAAATTCCTTTCGTTTCCTTAGAATTTTTGGAGGAATCTCTTTCAAAACCAAAACTTCTTGGTCTGCAATCACAAGCTTTGTATTATAAGAAACTTGAATAACTTCATTCCTGATTGCTCTCTTTGTAAAATAAACAACCACATCTCTTGGTAATTTTCTTTGTCTCGCAATCCAGGAGTTAACACGGAAAATTTTGTCTATATCTTCTGCAATTTCTTCAGCTGGCCTTCCCAGCACGTCTTCGAGAGCAACAGAAACCAATTTTTTCAAATCTTCCTTTAAATTCTCCTTAAGGCCCCTTATCCTCACAGCAAACTCCATTTCATGATATTGTACCAATGTCAGGTCATAATCAATTTTATCCACCACATTTTCAGTCTCTAATATCTTTGCATCCAATTTAATATTGTTTTGAGTAAGGTCCTCCACTCTTTCGTCAAGGCGCTCAATACATGTCGCCATGCCTTGAAATACATGCAAGATTTCCTCCCTTATTACTGAAAACTTTTCTGTCAGCTTCTCATCCATCTTCTCATCTATCATCACAGCCAAATGCTGTGAGTGTTTTTCCAAAGCATCTTCCAAAACTTTTACTGTTAAGACAGGCGAAGGTAAAGGTGCAAGAGGTGCTAACACTTGCGCTGAAGATTGCAGCAGAGGGGAAGCCCCCGTAGTTTTAGAAAGTTTAGAAGAAGATTTAGCCGCCATCTTTTCCCTCTTTTGCAACTACGCACTTTCACTTTCTAGGTCTTCTATGTGGATTGAGCCAAAGTTCAAAAGTTCACTTACTCCTTAATCTCTTGCATCGCTCTGCCTGCATTCATAATCTTCCAAAGTCCATTCTTGTAGGCAGGGATGGTTGCGTTCGCCTTGTTCTGCTCCCGGAAAAACGGAGCAGACACGCTGCGCAGCCCGGAGAAATCCAAGCTTCGGGGGGGGCTCAATCTTCCAGCCGCCAGAACTTTAAGTCCTGGCGGCCCCAGAGAGCCCCTCCCCTACTTGGATACTCACCCCCTCCTCTTCTCCCGAGGAGGGGGCTTCCGAACCGCCGAAACAGCTGATCGGCGCTGTTTTCGGCGGTTCTACAAAGCCGCGAAGCTGACAAGCTAAAATCAGCTGTCGGCGGCGGCGCCTTGCCACCCGGAAGTCCCCTATTAACAAATCTATTATAACGTATCTTCCTTGTTTATCTGCTTCAATTAACTCCGCTGTCAAAGTATTCTTGATATAAACAACCAGTCCATTCTTCTTATTCATTGCAGAAGCAACAAATTGTGTACCCAGTCTTGAATTTAATAAGTACTTTTGATCCGTAACTCTAATACTCCTTGAGTCCTCTCTTCTGTTTGCTTCTGCTCCTTACTTTCCCCTTGTCTTGGTTTCACTCCTTCATCTAAAATTGCTCTATTCCTTACTTCAAAATCTTCTGCCTTCCAGATTGAGTCCAATCGCTATCTTGTATTATTCCAGTTTATTAAAATGCCTTCCGGCATCAGCCATCTAAAGTTTATACCATTAGCAATCAGCTTCATAGTCAGGAAGTGATAATTTCTTCAAGTATCTCTTACTCTCTTAGGTATCTGCTTTAAAACCACAATTTCTTTATTTTTGTATTGTATTGGCTCATCTCTACCTTTCTGTAGTACCACATCCCTTGTTGTCTTCTTTGTAAACCATACATGTACTTCTCTTGGCAGTTTATTTCTTCTTGCATAGCTTGAATTTATGCAAAATATTTCATTGACCTCTTGCTGAATATCTCCTCTGTCTGCCTTTAAAGCCTCCTCCAGGATGTCAATAATCACCTCTGCTATGTTTTCTTCTGTATCCTCAGGAATATTTTGAAATTTTAAATAATGTTCCACTTTTTCCATCTCTAAATCTTAATTATGTTCTCTATTTTTTCATTTTCTTGTAATAACATTTCTATCTTTTTATCGTTCCCATCTGTTTTTTCTTCAATTTTGTGTATTTTCTGTTGATTTTTAATATCATTTGATTTTGAGCTTCAAATTTTTCCTTTATATCCAAGATTTCTTCACTTACTTTCTCAAGTTTACTTTGTATTTCTTTATGTTTTTCCTGCATTTCTAGATGATTCCTTTCCAATGCCTCTTGATTACATTGCATCATTTTTGAAGCAGTTTTAATGAAGTCTGTGTTTTGCTTTGAGCAGTGCTTATTTTTTCACATTGCAACATTGCTTCAATAGATCCCTGTGTTGTTGGACTGGATTGTCCTACTGAAGGTGCAGAAGAGGTTTTTTTCATAAGTCTAGTAATATTTGATGAAGTCATTTTACAGCTTACAGTCTAAAGCCAAAACAACATCTGTTTAAAGTAAAGTAAAAGTTCCCCCACACATACATGCCAGTCGTTTTGAACTCTAGGGGCCGGTGCTCATCTCAGTTTCAAAGCCGAAGAGCCAGCGCTTGTCCGAGGATGTCTCCGTGGTCATGTTGCTGGCATGATTAGATGCCAAAGGTGCATGGAATGCTGTTACCTTCCCACTGTAGTGGTCCCTATTCTTCTACTTGCATTTTTACATGCTTTCGAACTGCTAGGTTGGCAGAAGCTGGGATGAGTAACAGGTACTCACTCTGTTATGCGGCACTCGGGATTTGACCCGCCAAACTGCCGACCTTCTGATCAACAAGCTCAGCATCCTAACCCACTGAGCCACCGCGTCCCTTCATACATCTGTTTAGATTTAGCCAAAATCAATAAAAGTAACTTTGAAGAGTCTTTTCCCTCACTATCTCACAACAAGGCACTTTTGTTCTTTGCAGCTGTCTTTTCCAAGGTCACTTTTGTCAAAAACAATTTTTCCAGTTCTCACTATATATCAGAAATGTCGTTCTTCTTTCACCACTAGATGTCCTCCATGGCTTATTTATCAATGTCCGATATTCTTAACAAAGAGTATTTCCCCTTCTTTGTAATTGCTCGCCGCTTTTAACTTTAATCCTTCTGGGGGTCTTTACTTTTCAGCCCTTTCCCATCAGGGGCACAACATTTATAATCCTCAAGGAGAAGGAAAAAAAAAATCTGGCTCAACCAGCTTCAGCACACAGTTGAAAATCAGCTGTTTTGCATTACTTCTCTTCCTGTTGGAGATGACTAGGGTGGCCGTGGCTCTCCCAACAGCCTTTTTCTTTGCTTTTTCAGAGGGTTCTACAGACTGCTCTGATCAGGTGCCACCTGATCTGAGCTCCTGAAGTATCCCTCTTTCTTCATTGCCTCTCCAAGACCCTTTAAGGGTCGCTAGACAAAGAAAAACCAAACTGGAAAGCTGAGCACTGGCTTTTCCCAGTTGTCCCAACGGCTGCCAAACAGGATGTCACTGTGTGTTTTTTAGTTTTGCCAGCTTCGTTCGTTTCTATCTGTACATTTTCCCCTGCTTTCTGCACCTGTGTTACTATCTTATCATGTAACCATAGTGACTTTCATATGTCCAGCTATGTTATGGTTTCAGACTGTTTTGTTCGCATGCCTAGAAAAGTTTCTCACAGTTACTTTTTTACTTTTCTCTTCTGCCTGATGAGAGAATGTAGTCAGTTTAGGTCTTTTGTTTTCTCATTAAAAGTTTTACAATAGAATATGCCTTGGATTTCCTTTCTTTGATATTCACCATGCAAATGAACCATGGTCCATCCTCCTCTGGTCGGAATGTTAATTATTCCGCGATATTTGGTATCGAGGATGGTTTGTTTTTTATTTTCAAGATTTATTGATAGGCAATTAGCCAGGCAGTTAGTCCGGCACTGAGGAGCAGTGGCATAGCGTGGGCGGTGCAGGGGGGGCTGGCCACACCGGGCGCAACATCTGGGGGGACGCGCTCGCACTCGCAGCTCTCTGCCCCTGCCTGGGTCACTCTCTCTCACTGCAGTGCTGGCTGTGCGAATCTGATCCGAGCCGCCGGGTCGCCGCCCACTGTGGAGGGGCGCAAATTACTTGCCTTGCCCCAGGTGCTGACAACCCACGCTACGCCACTGCTGAGGAGGCTGTGATTAATTGCTGCAAATATGCCAAGGAAAAGGAGAAAGAAGAAGGCCGGTTATCAGTCTGCTGAGGAGGAGGAAGTCATCTCACAGAGAGATCTCCCTTCAAGTTTACAGACTCTGTTGGCATCGGCTACACGTCTTGGAGAAGTAGCCTCTGAGCCAAGGTCAGTTTCACCGTTTTCTGTTTTTGCAGACTCTCAAGCTGATGCCTCAGTAGTAACCTATGCTCATGGGGATCAGGCTGATTATGAGAGATTTGGTGCTAGACCTAAGGCTTCACTAGGGAAGGAAGTGATGTATTATCCTCCAAGCCCTGAGCAAACTGTGCAGGAGAAGGCTTTGCAAAGTTATTATGAACAAATTGAAGTATTTGAGAAAGAGCTGCAAAACGCAAAGTTATGTGCAGCATGGTATAAAAAGCATGGGAGAGCCTCTGCTGGCATTCAGTTTTCAGAATCGGCCATTTTGCCTCCCTCTTCACAAGCAAAGCCACACCCACAAGAGATTGCCATTTTGCCTTCTTCCTCAAAGACAGAGGCACGCCCACAGTGGAATCTTGTGTCAGACGAATGGGAGCCTGACTGCCTGCTGTATCAAATGACACACGAGGATACAATGGTGCCTGAATCTAATGTTATGGCACAATCTGCTGGTGAGCCTGTTTTACAAGATGCATTTCAAAGAATGCAGAATGCATTTTCACAGATGTCCATCAGGCATCGCTCCAAGCTGCCACACCTTCTCATTCATTGGGAGCTTCAGCTAGAATGCCTATTAATACTGCTACTATTCAGGTTCCTGTCTCAGATGGAGCACAGCAGCCTTCAGCCCAAGTGCAGCCTCCACTGGTTCCTCAAATACAAAGGCCAGTGCTAACTGCAGGCCAACTTAATGTAGCAGCTCAAGTGCCAGCACCTTCTACTGGCCAGGGTGGTATTGCAGCTCAAGTACAGCCACCCCCAGCACCAGTACCTGTAGCAGCTTCAATGCAACTGCCGCAAGCCCTGGCACAGGTGCCACTGGTGCCCCCTGCTGGTTATGTCCGGATGGCCCACCTGTACAACCAGCGCCTCCTGCAGGCCAAGTCCAATTTGCACAACCTGCACAGCCAGTACCCCAATTGCATGTTCCTCAACAGGCATTCTCTATTGTACCACTGGCTGGTGATTCAAAATTGAAGTGGTCAAGACAGAATTACAGAGCATGGGTCAGTGAAGTTGAACTTCTGCTTCGTAGAGAAGGTACCCATGTGATGGTGTTTAATCCTCCTGCCCAGCCATGGCCTCCTGACATATGGGACTTGAATAATAGAGCATGCACAATGTTATTGATGTCCATGGACACTGAATTGCAGCTCACTTTTTCACAAGATGCAACTGCCCAACAAATTTGGGCTCAATTAGAAGCATGTTACCGGCCTATGTCCATTGAGTCTACATGTTTGCTTTTGTCCGAGTTCCATGGTTCTAGATTAAAACCTGGTGAGCATATTGGAGAACACTTAACTAAAATGAAAGGAATAAGAAAAGAACTGGGTGAAAAAGGCTGTCCTATTGATGATTTTCAAATGATCAGCATTATCATCAATTCTTTGAATCATGAGTAGAAAGATGCTATTTCCAAGATTAATCAAGTGCCTATTGTTCAACGCACAGTGGATCATGTATGCAGGATTTTAACTGAAGAAGAGGCACTTATGCAAGCCGCGCCACATTTAAGGGAACCACCTGCATCAAGAGCTCCAGTGAGGCGTCCCTTCCGTGGAAGAGCCTACGTTCCAAGGATGCCAAGATGCTACATCTGCAATCGTGCGGGACATGCCACCCGGGATTGTCCCCAATGATTTCCAGTGCCCATCACTGGAACAGCCCAGAGGAACAGATTCCAAAGGAGGCAGAGGTAGAGGTGGATGACAAGGTCGTGGTCGTGGTCCCAGGTGTGATCCTCAAGCTCCATTTGCCACATTGGTTGTAACCAACAATCCACAGCCTCAACCAGAGTACGACAGACGACTTCTTTGGACTTTGGACAGTGGAGCAGCATTACATGTTACCTACAGAAAAGAGCTGTACACAGAGATGCACGAGCCTGAACCTGAACTTCGTGAACTGTACTCTTTTTCAAATCATCCTGTTCAGGTCATGGGAAAAGGAACTGTCTACATTGAGGAGCTCGATGCATTCATTCCTGATGTTTACTACATACCATCAGCTAATAGTAGTTTGCTTAGTCAGAGTCACTTGTCTAGGGTGTCAAAATTCCAGGTCCATCATCTCGAAAAAGCAAGTTATGTAGTTAAAGATGGAGATATTGTTGCTGAAACAATGTTGATTGGTGGTGTTTATTACATAAAGCCAAAGGCTAAGCAGCAAGAGCAGGCAAGTATACAAGCTCCAAAAAGGGAGAGCACAGGCCCAGTGAGAGATGTCCCAGAGAGAGATCCTGTTGCTACTCCAAAGGCTCCTAAAGCCAATAAAAGGACAAATAAGACACAGGTTGCTCACAGCAAGCCTACGGTTCCTAATAAACATGCTAATGTTGAGAATTCACTAACAGGTAAACCTTTGCATTACAGGTGTATCCATAAGTGGCACAGAAGATTGGGTCATGCCAATTTCCGTGTTCTGAAGAAGATGCCAGAGTTCGCAAGAGGTTTGGATCTAAAGGGGTGTAAGGTGTTCTTGGACTGTGCTGTCTGCAAGAAAGCCAAATCTAAAGCAGCAGCAATTCCAAAACGCACTACACACCTGTCAACACGCATTTTTGATTTGGTAAACACCGACATAGTGGGTCCTTTTACACCAACAATTGGTGGTAAAAGATGTTGTTGTTGTTAGCTGCGAAGTCGTGTCCGACCCATCGCGACCCTATGGACAACATTCCTCCAGGCCTTCCTGTCCTCTACCATCTTCTGGAGTCCATTTAAGCTCACACCTACTGCTTCAGTGACTCCATCCAGCCACCTCATTCTCTGTCGTCTCCTTCTTCTATTGCCCTCGATCTTTCCCAGCATTAGGCTCTTCTCCAGTGAGTCCTTCTTTCTCATTAGGTGGCCAAAATATTTGAGTTTTAGCTTCAGGATCTGGCCTTCTAAAGAGCAGTCAGGATTGATCTCCTCTAGGACTGACCAGTTTGATCGCCTTGCAGTCCAAGGGACTCGTAGGAGTCTTCTCCAGCACCATAGTTCAAAGGCTTCAATTCTTTGGCGCTCAGCCTTTTTTATGGTCCAAATTTCACTGCCATACATTGCAACTAGGAAGACCATAGCCTTGACTATACGTACTTTTGTTGACAGGGTGATGTCTCTGCTTTTTAGTGTGCTGTCTAGATTTGCCATGGCTTTCCTCCCGAGAAACAAGCGTCTTTTAATTTCTTGGCTACAGTCCCCATCTCCAGTGATCTTGGAGCCCAGGAAAATAAAATCTGTCACTACCTCCATTTCTTCCCCATCTATTTGCCAGGAATTGAGAGGGCCAGATGCCATGATCTTGGTTTTCTTAATGTTAAGTTTCAACCCAAGTTTTGCACTCTTCTTTTTTTTTTTTATTAGAGTTTTACAAAAACAAAATTTTACAATATATCCCCAAATCCCCCCCACCCCAAACCCACCCACTTCCCCTCCCCACTTCCCAGAGCTAAATACAGGATTATAGTTATAATAATCACATTCTAAATAAAAATTATGCATAATATACAATTAACCAAATTCATAATGTGCTTTAACTCCCCTTTAACATAACTACATACAGAGTACCATTAACAATATCCCACTAAAATCTACTCATAAGCTAAATGGAACTTTTTGGTCCCATATTTGTTCTGAATATAATCTATCCATCTCCTCCAAACTGAAATATATCTTTCCTGTGAATGATCTTTCAAGTAAGCAGAAATCTTAGACATTTCTGCAAGATTCGAAACTTTAAACACCCATTCTTCTATAGTAGGCAAACTATCCTTCTTCCAATATTGTCCCACCAGTAACCGTGCTGCTGTTACCATATTCAACATCAAATTAGTTTCTTTAACATCACAATCTACAACAATACCCAATAAAAACAATTGCGGAGAAAACTTTATCTTTCTCTTAAAAATCTTTTGAATGCACTCTCCTTCTTCACCCGCAACAAGAGGCTCTTTAGTTCTTCTTCACTTTCTGCCATTAGAGTGG
>JAKJMR010014054.1:0-14797 GCA_024449315.1 Daboia siamensis | reverse complement strand
CAGGAGGTGAGGGAGGATCCCTTACAGGGACGAGCCGAGGAGTTTAGTCATCATCTTGCGGACAAAATCGCTCAGATCCGGACCGGTCTGGACTCTGACTGGGCAGAATCTGACGTGGAGGAATTGGACAGTCTTGAGCATGTTATCTGGACTGAGTTCGATCCTGTTTCCCCTGAGGATGTGGACAGGATCATGGGGAGGCTGAGCACCACCACCTGTTTATTGGATCCGTGCCCCTCCTGGCTAGTTTATGCGGCCCAGGAGGAGACACGAGGCTGGTTCCAGGCAGTAATAGCTGCTTCCTTGAAGGGGGGTGTCTTCCCTGCCACTTTGAAGGAGGCGGTGGTGAGACCCCTCCTCAAAAAGCCTGCCCTGGACCCGGCTGTTTTAAATAACTATCATCCAGTCTCCAACCTTCGCTTTCTGGCGAAGGTTGTTGAGAGTGTGGTGGCGCATCAGCTCCCTCTGTTCCTGGAGGAAACTGATTATCTGGACCCGTACCAATCGGGCTTCAGGCCCGGATACAGCACGGAGACGGCATTGGTCGCGCTGGTGAATGATCTCTGGAGGGCTCGGGACAGGGGTTGTTCCTCTGTCCTAGTCCTATTAGATCTCTCAGCGGCTTTTGATACCATCGACCATGGTATCCTACTGCGGCGTCTCAGGGGGTTGGGAGTGGGAGGCACCGTTTTACGGTGGTTCTCCTCCTATCTCCTGGGCCGCTCGCAGTCGGTGTTGACGGGAGGGCAGAGATCCGCCCCGAGGCCTCTCATTTGTGGAGTCCCTCAGGGGTCAGTTCTCTCGCCTCTCCTGTTCAACATCTATATGAAGCCGCTGGGCGAGATCATTCGTGGTTTCGGGGTGGGGTATCATCAGTACGCTGATGATACCCAACTTTTTCTTTCCACCCCGAACCAACCCAGCGATGCCCTCTCCATGATGTCCCGTTGCCTGGAGGCGGTCCAGGTCTGGATGGGGAGAAACAGGCTTCGTCTCAATCCCGCCAAGACTGAGTGGCTGTGCATATCGGCATCTCGGGTTAACCAGACTATTCCATCTCTAACGATGGGGAGTGAGGTGTTACCCCCCGTTGATAGGGCTCGCAACTTGAGCGTCCTCCTGGATTCACGACTCAATTTTGAAGATCATGTAGGAGCCGTGACCAAGGGGGCTTTTGCCCAGGTTCGCCTGGTGCGCCAGTTGCGACCCTATCTGGACCGAGATGCCCTACGCACAGTCACTCATGCGCTCGTGACCTCCCGTTTAGACTACTGCAACGCTCTCTACATGGGGCTGCCCTTGAGGACCACTCGGAGGCTTCAGCTGGTGCAGAATGTGGCCGCGCGAGTTGTGATGGGGATTTCCCGATACTCCCATGTAACACCTCTACTCCGCGAGCTGCATTGGCTTCTGGTTGCCCTCTGGGTGAGATTCAAGGTGCTGGTGATGACCTATAAAGCCCTAAATGGCTTGGGTCTGGGATATCTGAGGGAACACCTGCTGCCGGCATCAAGCTCCCTTCGTCCAGTGCACTCCCACAGGGAGGGTCTTCTCAGGGTGCCGCCGGTGAGAGATTGCCGGCGTATGACACCCAGGGATAGGGCCTTCTCTGTGGGTGCGCCTGCCCTTTGGAACCAGCTGCCGGTGGAGTTGAGGACTGCCCCCGACCTCCGTTCATTTCGTCGGGACCTGAAGACCTGGCTCTTCGAGCTCTCTGGCTCAGGCTGAGAATTTTTAATTTTAACTTAGTTTTAATCTTAATTTTAATTGGGGTTTTTTTATTAATGCAGGGATTAATATAATTTTTTTAATCTGTTTTTAACTTTTATATCTGTTTTTTAATTACCCTGTAAACTGCCCTGAGTCCTTCGGGAAAGGGCGGTATATAAATGTAATAAAATAAATAAATAAAATAAATTTCTCTTTTCAAAGTCTTTTTCTGTGGGTTTTTTTGCAATTCTAATTCTAACTTCCCAAATTTTTCTTTTAATAGTACATATTGCTGTCTTCTCTGTTTATTTTTCTTTGCCATATATGTTATAGCTATGCCTCTAAAGTATGCTTTAGCTGTATCCCATACATTTTGTAGTGTTGTATCTTCTTTTTTATTTTCTTTAAAAAAGAATTCCATTTCTTTTTTTTCTAACTCTATAAATTCTCTTTCTTTTAATATAGATTGGTTTAAAATCCATCTTGGTCTTTTTTGTATTCCTTTCTATATCACTTTTAGGCGATTATGGTCTGCCCATGTGCCTATTTCTATCTCAGTATCCTGTATATTCATCCTCAAGTCAGACGTCATCCAAATCATATCAATTCTTGACCAGGATTTTTGACTGTTTGAGTAAAAGGTGTATTGTAATTTTTGTGGGTTGATTTCCCTCCAGGTGTCTTGAATTCCAATTTCTTCTGCCATATCAAAAAATGTCCTGGGTAGTCTTCTTCTTCCAGTTTTTCCTGTTTTATTGCTTTTACAGTCAATTGTTCCATCTACTATCGCATTGAAATCTCCAATTTTGAAAAGTCTGGTTCATGAATCTGGAAAATACAGTGGTGGCATTGCACAGTCCAAAACGCAGCATTGTATATTCAAATTTGCTGTATCTGGTGTCAAAGGCAGTTAAGTATTCATGGCCTTCTTTTATTCAAATCAGGTTGTAAGCACCGTGGAGGTCTAGTCTTGTAAAAATGCTTGCTTTCTGTAGTCTATCTAACAGGACTGGAATTAACAGCAGTAGGTAATAGTCTCTTACTGTGATGGAGTTCAAAGCCTTGAAATCATGGGCCGTGTGTGTGTGTGTGTGTGTGTATTTCTCACCATTATTAGGCCCACTGGCTTCTGGCTTCTTGGGCATGAAGAAGGTAGGAGCTGAGGAAGGGGACTGGGAGGGTCTTATGAATCCCTTTTTCAACTTAAAGTCCAAATATTGTTTCAAGGTTTCTAATTCTGCAGTAGATATTTGGTATTGTCTCTTGGTGGAAATTCTGGTGCCAGGGACCAGGTCTATGGTACAATCTCAGTCTCTGTGTGGAGGGAGGGCCGAGGCTTCCTCCTCCCCAAACACCTCAAGGAAATCTATGTATTTACTTGGCAGATTGGGAATCTCTCTGTGAACCTTTTGGGGGGTGCTGATGGGGCTTCAGATGGCTGATTGCAATGTGAAAGGCATTCAGCATTTTCAAAGGCAATAGCGTGGTTCCTCCACTTCAAAGTGGGATCATGGTGTTGTAACCAAGTGATTCCCAGCATTATTGGAATATCTATATGTTCAGGTACGAAGAGAGTTAACTCTTCAGAATGCTCTGAATGTTCTTCTAGTCCAACCCCCTGCACACGTAGGATAGCCTATAACAGAGGTGCCCAATATTTTGGGCACCAGGGACCGGTTCCATGGAGAGAGGTTTTTCCATGGACTGGAGGGTGCATGGTTTTGTGATCTACCCGCATCTCGCAAATGGGGCTTTACTTGTTTGCACGGCCTGGTTGCTAGCATGCTGCGAACTGGTACTGGTCCATGTACTGGGGGTTGGGAACCCCTGGCCTATACCATTTCAGACAAGTGACCATCCAGTCTCTTCTTAAAATCCACCAGTGATGAAGCACCCACAAGTTCTGAAGGCAAGCTGTTCCACTGGTTAATTGTCCTCACTGTTAGGAAGTTTCTCCTTAATTCCAGGTTGCTTCTCTCCTTGATAGGTTTCCATCCATTGCTTCTTGTCTTGCCCTCTGGTGCTTTGGAAAATAGCTTGACCCCCTCTTCTTTGTGGCAGCTCCTCAAATATTGGGACACTGCTATTATGTCACCCCTAGTCCTTCTTTTTACTAGACTAAACATACCCAATTCCTGCAACCATTTTTCATATGTTTTAGCCTCCAGGCCTTTAATCATCTTAGTTGCTCTTTGCACTTTTTCCAAAGTGTCAACTTTTTTTTTTTTTGTAATGTGGTGACCAAAACTGGATCTATACAGAGAGGAGTAGTACAATTTCAGTTTAGTGTAATATGTCTCTGTTGACAAGGCACAATTGACTGGGCCATGGGGAAGAAGATGTGTGTTATACAAACTCTAATATAAAATTAATTAACCTGTCAAATTTCCGATGGATGAGCTCTTCAAAAGACTCCGAGGCATTGTTTACCTTAAAAGTCTTTTATTAGAGCCCTATAACATCGGCAAAGCTTGCTAGGGAATCTGGAATATGAATTCCCCTCCCCTTAGCACAATATATTAAACACAATTCTCCTCCTTTTCATTGCTGTCATTAATCACATTCTCCAATTAGTTTGAAAGGTCAGTTTTCCCCTCTGTTATTTAGACAACCCGTCAAATTCTTATCTTCTCTTATTTCAAGACAGCCTTGAGAGACATTCTTCCTCTTCCCCCCCAGCAACAACTGATTCTAGCTCTAAACATAACACACAAGTTTTAAATATGAAATAGCTGCTTCTTCATCATTTGTCAAAGCAAGAACATCTGATGTTAGCAGCGTTGACATTCGGCCGCCCTTACAAAAGGGACAGATTCTATAATGTAAACAAAAACACAAATTAGGAGCTGGCTTTTGTTTGTTGGGGTGTTTCTCATAAAACTTTTTGATAAGTCTGTCAGCATTCACATTGCTAGATTTCACCCAAGTGGCTTCAGACAATGGGTATCCCTTCCATTGTACTAGGTACTGAAATTTTCCCTTAAAAATTCTAGAGTCAAGAATATGTTTCACTTCATAATGGGTATGACCCGCTACTATGAGGGGTCTGGGTGCCTTCTTAGGGGGAGGTCTTAAAGTGGAGGCCCGAAAAGGTTTCAGTAAGCTACAATGGAAAACCGGGTGAATTTTTTCCAAAAGTCTGGGGAGTTTCAATTCTACTGTGACCAGGTTGATGAGTCTCACAATGGGGAAAGGCCCCAAGAATTTTGATTGTTAGATGTTTTTGTGCCAGCCATGGCAGTTCCCCAAAAGGTCATCAAATGGGAGCAAAGAAGCATCTTTGCCCCCACTGATGGGTCAGGGGTCCCCGA
The DNA here is from genome assembly GCA_024449315.1 of Daboia siamensis. Lineage (NCBI taxonomy): Eukaryota > Metazoa > Chordata > Lepidosauria > Squamata > Viperidae > Daboia > Daboia siamensis. The sequence goes on along the minus strand of JAKJMR010014054.1, from coordinate 9,776 downwards.
CCCCTGCAGCCCCATTGGAGAGAGTTAATTGGTAAGGGAGGGACTGAGGACCCCCATAAATACCTCTGCTCAGGGGCTGCTCTTCCCTCTAGTTTCTCTTTGTTCTTTCTTCTGCTTGCTTGCTGATCCATGAGCTCAATCCAGGCATGGATGCCTCCATGCCAGGGAACTCTTCCTATTTACTCTAACGTTGAATAAAGCTGTAAATGATTGCATCCCTGCGTGCTGCTTTTTACTTGGAAGCACCTTAACGAACCATCGGCTTCGTGAGACCATCTCACAAATTGGTAGCAGACAGGATGGTTTAAGGCAACGCTCCCAAGCCAGCATCTGCAAGCAAGATGCCTAGAGGTTCGAGCACGAACCCATTTGAGACGGATGGCAGGAGATCCCCGATTGTGACCAGGAGTCTTCAATCAAGGACGGCAGCCCTGCATCCAGCCCCTGATGCAAGCTTCGCTCCAGGAGAGAATACAGATGATCTCTTATTTCCCCAGAGAACCCAGTGGAGCGCCAGGGACCCCTTCGCATGCCTCCCCACAGCTGCAAGCCACAGAGGGAAGCATGGAAGGCTTACAGTCCACCCTAGACTGCCCAGATGCAGCGGAAGCGGCCCGGGCCCAAGACAAGCGCCGCATGGCCCAAATGACTGAACAAGAATGCAAGGAGCTGCTCCTAAAGTTCCTTGCAGCACAAAGGATGACACAAGCCTCTCCACAAGGGATGCCAGCGCAGGGGGCCTCTGGACACCGGGTAAGTCCTTCCCCAGCGCCCACGAGGCCCCCCAACATGGCGCCGGCCACCCTGGGGGACCCCGGGACCCCGGAGCTTTTGGCGTGAAATTTCCCGCCAAACTATGACCTCCAGCTTCCGGGGGCAACCGGAAGCAAGATGGCGGCCCCCAGGACACCCACATAGCCTGATATTGATAGGCCCCAGCCAAGCCTCGAGGCCCAGCAATCGGTAGCATCCAGCCGAAGTGGCACGGAAACCACCCCCTCTTCCCCACCAGAAAGCCTCAAGGCCTATGATGGCCTCAAAGCCTGCCCAGCCGAGACTGCTATAGCAGAGATTGGAGAAACTATCGGAACCCTGTTTGCAGCTCTGGAGGCCAAAACGACCGCAGCCTCAACATCGGGGGTAGCCAGCTTCCCTCGCCACCCCCAGGGGCCTCCCGGAGGAGTTCCAAGGCCTCCAACCCTTTTTCCGGGGCCTAACTGCCGGGAGGGGTCCGGACTGGAGCCCCCCAGCTACATTCTGCAACCCCAGAGGGCCCCCAGTGAACCCCCGGGCCCTCCAACCTATTTTTCGCCGCCGCCCAGACGTCCTGCTTGCCAGATGGTCTTCGGGGGGGCTCCGGATGAGCCCCCCCCCTCCAGCGCCGTCTTCAGCCGCCTCCAGGGTCTTCAGGACCAGCGATGGGCTCCTCCAGGCAATCCACGATATCCATGTGCCATCCCGGCCCCATCCTGCAATCTTCACCCCCCGGTGAGTATTCCAGTGCCGGGGGGGGGGTGTTTCAGGAGGAATCTTCGGGGCTTTTGCGGCCTTCAGCCCCTCTTCAGGCCCAAATCCCGGCTCAAATGAACTCTGAGCATGCCCAGTCGGGGCCATCCAAAAATCAAGTAAAAATACCACCACCTGCCAGCAGAGGGATCCCTCTTCCATTCACTTCAATGGAGAGCTCTCAGATGTATACACTTGGACAAAAAACTGGGAAAAATCTCTTTCATTCCCAGACCTCTGCACTCTCAAATAATTTTGCAAAACTGCAACTTGGGGGGGAGAATTACAGCAGTTGGAGTAAAGATGTGCAGGTATGTCTATTGAAGGAAGGAACTCTAGAGATGGTTCTGTATCCCCCATCTCTTCCCTGGGGACCCCAAGAAGAGTGGTATCATAGACAAGCATATACCACTCTACTGAGCTCACTGGATGCTAACTTGTACCCCAGCATTCCAGATGGGCTCACAGCTGGCAAAGTTTGGGGGTTATTATACAATTTATTCAACAGCGACACCATCGGTTCGGTCACCAGACTCACAACTGAGTTTTACACTACCAGACTGAAGTTTGGGGCTAGCATGCCTGAGCACCTGGGAAAATTAAAGTCGCTCAGGGCAGAACTGATGTCCAGAGACTACCTTGTACCTGATGCGAACATGGTCGCCGTCATTCTGGCTTCCCTGGACAAAAATTGGAGCAGTTTCATTGTTTCACTGGAAGGGACAATGAAGGAAGCCATAACTCTGTCCTACCTCACAGGGAGGCTCATTGAGGAAGACAGGAGGCGAAGAGATGCAGGAGAATACGCCAGAACCACCATACAGCGAGCCAGCAGGAGGCACCACAACTCAGAGCAGGTTAATGCTCTACTTAAGTGTTTCATCTGTGGCTCTGAGGGGCATCTGAAGAAAGACTGCCCCCATCACCAGCAAGGCCCCAAGCGTGGTCCCAATTAAGGAAGGGGCAAGGGGCAAGGAAGGGGGCGTGGCGGGGGCAAAGGCAGTGCCAAGAGCAATTCTGTGCATACTTGTGCTCTCACCCCCACCACAAAAGCTGATACCCCCACTGACTTATGGTTACTGGACTCTGGAGCTTCATCTCACATTACCAATATGAAACAAGGGTTTAAAAGGTTAAAGAAAATTAACTCCTCTGTCAAGGTGGCCAATGGTGATAAGGCTTTGGTTGTTGGGGAGGGCACTGTTTCTGTACCCGGGCTGGGAAATGTTGAAAGGGTTTTACATGCTCCCTCCATTGCCAACAATCTGTTAAGCATTATCAAATTATGTGACAATGACAAGGTGGAAGTATTTTTTTTTCGCAAAAGGGGAGGTCATGTCACCCGGAACCAGAGGGTCATCGGAAATATTGCCATCATAAATGGTTTGCCATACTTCTCCCCTGAGAACCCAGCCACAGAAGACAGTCCACCGGGTGCCACCTCAGAAGGGTCCTGCGCACGGAAAGAGAGAAAGCCCCCACAGCCAGCCCCAAGGCTGTCTAAGGAGCGCAAGGCCGAAGCGATTGCACCCAAGCCACCTCAGCCAGCCCCACGGCTTTCCAAGGGCAGTGCGGACAAGAAACCTGAACCTCAGCAGGCACCTAAAGCACTGCTCAAGGTAACCAGAGCCAAGAGGGTATCAGTGGGGAAGCCACTCCACGATAAGTGTGCACATCTCCTACACCGAAGATTAGGTCATGCGAGCTTCCCTGTGGTTAAAAAGATGGGAGAGTTTGCTGAGGGAGTCCAGCTCAAGGATTGTGAGGTGTTCCTGGACTGTGCCATCTGTAAGAGCACAAAGAGGAAGGCGGCCCCCATCCCTAAGGTGTCACTACGTAAGGCCCAATACCTGTACCAACTAGTACATGTTGATCTGGTTGGGCCATTCACACCATCCCTAAAGAAAAGACAGTATTTCCTCACTGCCGTTGACGATTTTTCACGGTACGGCCACGTGTATACCCTCACAGAAAAATCCGAAGCCTTTGATGCCACAAAATCACTGTACAACCTTGTAGAGACCCAATATAAGACCAAGATCGCTCAACTGCAGAGCGACCGCGGGGCTGAGTTCATGTCCCGGAAATTTCAGGACTGGGTAAGGCGTAAGGGCATCCGACATTTTCTTACAGCGCCCTTCACTCCTGCCCAGAACGGCGTGGCAGAGAAAAGAAATGGAATCCTGCAAACTATGATGCGTAGTCTGATTGCAGACGCTAGGGTCTCAGAATCATACTGGGCAGAGGCAGTGCACTACGCCAATTACACCTTAAACCGCACCTGGAGCAGTGTTGTGGACCAGACCCCATATTTCCTGGTCCATGGTAGGAAACCAAGTCTGGGACACTTGCATGTGTTTGGCTCCTACGCTTGGGTGCACATCCCCAAGCAGCTGCAGAAGAAGGGGAGCTCTGTCTCCCAGAGACTAAGGTTCTTGGGCTATGCTCCTGGCTCCAAGGCCTACCGTTTCCTGGGAGAAGGGGGCAGGACTGTGATTTCCCAATCTGCCTCCTTCGAAAAGGACTCCAATTGGACCCAGATCCACTCAAACGATCTGAGCCCATATGTCAACCGACCCAGCAAGGACACACCAACCATGACATCAACTGAGACGACCACATACCCTGCCACCGACGAGAGCGAGGAACAAGACAAAGATGTCATCCTACCTGGTTCAGATGGGGAGGATGAGCCATCTAGTTCCGAGGCGACGCCTCAGAGACCCACGATACCCAGCACCTGGGACCGAGGGTCTTCACATCCTGGTTGTGAAATGCCGGCTAACAAGAACCCGCAGAACAAAAAGGCGGTGAGTGTCAGGAGGTCAGGAGGTCAAAGCGGTCCAACAAAGGGATCCCGCCAAAAAGAATCGACATTGGGCACATCGTGTCTGTCAACAGCGTTGTGGTCACCCCAAAATCCTTCTCTGACATCCAGGAGCTGCCCATCGAAGAACAGGAGAAATGGCAGCTTGCGATGGAGCAGGAGATGGCAAGTCTGAGAAAGCTCAAGGTCTTCACCCCCCAGCAACCAGCAAAGGAGAGGAAAGTCATTGGCACAAGGTGGGTTTTCAAGGCTAAACCACTTGCCAATGGCCTCTACCTGTATGAGGCCCGTTTGGTAGCTCAGGGGTTCACCCAGCACTACATGGAGGACTACGGGGAGACCTACTCTCCAACCGTCCGGGCAGAGAGCGTCAAAGCCGCCCTTGTAACTGCAGCCGCTCTGGGGGACGAAGTCTTCCAATTCGACATCCAGACGGCTTACCTCCACGCCAACTTGGACCGGCAGATCTACGTGAGGGCCCCTCCTGGCTACCAGCAGGAAGGGGGAAAACCATGGCTACTCCAAAAAGGGTTATATGGCCTCAAGCAGTCTATGGTACGACTGCCTTAGAAAAAGTTTAGAATGAGTTGTTTTCAGTTCATCCCATGCAGATGAATGTGTTTTCACATGCAACTCCAAGGGTACCACAGAACGGGTGTTAGTTTATGTGGACGACCTCCTATATGTAGGGCCTGACAAGGAAGGGTGTGATAAATTTGCCAAGGCCCTAGGGGAAAAGTTTACCCTGAAGTCTTTGGGGTGGGTTGACAAGTACTTGGGTGTGCACATCTTGGCCACTAAGGAGGGGTTCGCCCTATCCCAGAAAGAAAAGATTGAGGAGTTATTGGCCAAATGCAAAATGGCAGAATCTAACCCAACGCGTAGCCCGATACAAAGTGACTATTACAATCACACTCACAAGGACGGTCCTGAGTTCACAGATAACAAGCTTTACAGATCTGTGATTGGCTCCTTGCTATATATCAGCAATTGGAGCAGGCCTGACATAGCCTTAGCTGTGAATCTACTGTCCAGGCATGTGGAACACCCAAAGGAATTTCACTGGACTGCTGTTAAGAAGGTACTTAGGTACCTCAGGGGCACGACCGATGCTCTCCTTGTGCTAGAACCAGAGAAGGGGAAGACGGCCCAGCTCTCCGCTTACTCGGACGCAGACTGGGCTGGTGACACTAAGAGTAGACGGAGCACCTCTGGTTTCCTCATATTGCTAAATGGCTGTACTATCCATTGGCATGTTAGGCAGCAAAAATTTGTTTCTTGCTCCACGGCCGAGGCGGAATATGCCAGCCTGTCGGACACGGCCAATGATTTGATTTGGTTCGATGCTCTGATAACGAACATCTGGACACCTCCTCCTCTGCCCATCCAAATTCAAGAGGATAATACGGCTGCAATTGCAATCTCGGGGGCATATGCAGTGGGCTCTAGGTCCCGCCACATAGACATATGCTATAAAAATGTCAGGCAGCTTGCCAAAATGGGGTTTATACATGCTGAGCATTGTAATACAACTGACCAGATAGCTGATCTGTTCACCAAACCTGTTCCCATTGACCGGCACAACCTTCTGTGTAAGCGTTTGTGTTTGGTCTTCTGAACGTGTATATGCATGTCTATGACACCTGTTCGCCCCCTCACATACATTCACTGGTCCCTGTCATTGGCTGGCAAGAAGGGGAATTGTTAGATGTTTTTGTGCCAGCCATGGCAGTTCCCCAAAAAGGTCATCAGATGGGAGCAAAGAAGCATCTTTGCTCCCACTGATGGGTCAGGGGTCCCCGACCCCTGCAGCCCCATTGGAGAGAGTTAATTGGTAAGGGAGGGACTGAGGACCCCCATAAATACCTCTGCTCAGGGGCTGCTCTTCCCTCTAGTTTCTCTTTGTTCTTTCTTCTGCTTGCTTGCTGATCCATGAGCTCAATCCAGGCATGGATGCCTCCATGCCAGGGAACTCTTCCTATTTACTCTATCGTTGAATAAAGCTATAAATGATTGCATCCCTGCATGCTGCTTTTTACTTGGAAGCACCTTAACGAACCATCGGCTTCATGAGACCATCTCACATTGGTCCTAATTTCTTGTTGTGTAGTTTAAGGCATAAGTATTTGGTCAACAAATAAACTTTTTCCCCAACTTGGAATGTCCTTTGGGGAGCTCTCTTTTTATCAGCCAGCTTTTTGTAGGTCTCAAAAGTCTTTTTTAAGGCCACCTTTGTGTTTTTCCAAACGTCTTCCCAACCCCTCACCCATTGATCAAGTATTTGGGAAGCAGAGGGCAACTGAGGGTATTCCGGTATGGGGTTGAATTCTTTCCCTGTGGCTACCCGAAAAGGAGTGTAGCCAGTGCTGCTGTGTACTGAATTATTGTAAGCCACCTCTGCGAAAGTGAGGAGGTCTGTCCAGTTTGTTTGTTGGTAAGAAACGTAGCATCTAAGATATTGTTCCACCATTTTGTTGGCAGATTCTGCGGCCCCATTAGTAGCTGGGTGAAAAGCAGTTGATAGGCATTGAGATGATCCAATTAATTTAAGAAAATTCCTCCAAACCTTTGCTGTGAACTGCACCCCTCTGCCTGAAATTATTCGCTTACGGGTGCCATGTAGCTGGTAGATATGTTTTAGGAACAACTTAGTCAGGCATTGGGCCGATGGGAGTCCTTTGCAGGTGATAAAATGAGCCTGTTTTGAAAATTGGTCTATCACAGTCCAGATGACAGTAGTTCCTCTACTGTCAGGTAGGTCTACTATAAAGTCCATAGCAATTTCTTCCCATGGTTGAGAAGGGTCGGCCACCGTTTGCAGTAACCCAGTGGTTTTCCCTGGGATTCTTTTCATGGTGGCACATACAGTACAGCTCCTGACATAGTTTTCCACATCTCGTTTTAGTCCCGGCCACCAAAATTGCCGGCGAATGAGATGTAGAGTTTTTAGATATCCAAAGTGTCCAGCCTGTTTGACATCATGGCTGTGTTTGAGAGCGTTAAGATGGAGAGCTTCAGGCAAGTACAATTTTTCCCCCTTGTAAGCCAGATCATCCCTGCATGTTAGGGACGTCTGATTGTCTTTGAGTCATTGATCAGTGAGGAGTTCTCATTTTATTTTCTTTACCCCAGGGTCATCAGGATTAGGGGTCCTGTGAGGCATGAGTTGGGCAGCAGTTTGTGGACTGGAGATAATTGCCTTGTTAACTTCTTCACATTCGCTTTTCTACTGGGGCAATCTCAATAGTGCATCAGCTAGGAAGTTTTTTCTTCCTGGTATGTACTTTAGAGTAAAATTAAAACAGTTAAAGTACTGTGCCCACCACACTTGCTTTGGGAACAATTTGCAGTTTTTAGTGCCTCTAAATTTTTGTGATGTGTCCATACTTCAAAGGCACCTTGCTCCCTTCTAAATAGTGTCGCCAGTTTAATAGCCCCCACCTAATTGTGAAGGCCTCCTTCTCCCAGACTGTCCATCTTCTCTCACTTTCAGTGAATTTCTTAGATGTGTAGGCACAAGGTTGCAGGACCCCATTTTTATTCTTTTGCAGTAACACAGCTCCGACTGTGACATCACTGGTGTCAGCTTGAATTACCAAGGGCTCCCCTGGGCAGGGGTGCTTTAGAACTGGTTCAGCAGCAAATGGTCTTTTTAAATTCTCAAAAACTTTCTGACAACTCATAGTCAATGCTAGTGGTTGGCTAGGTCGCAGTTTTCCCCCTCCCTTACCCCTTTTGAGTAGTTCTGTAAGGGGTAGAGCAATCTTGGCAAAAGAGGGAATAAATTGACAGTAGAAGTTGGCAAACCCTAGGAAGCTCTGTAGCTCTTTGCGAGTCTTTGGGGGCTACCATTCAATTATAGATTTCACTTTAGCTGGGTCCATTTCAATGCCCTCTTTGAAAATTCTATAGCCAAGATAATCTAATTGGGTTTGGTGAAATTCACATTTTGACAATTTGACATAAAGTTGGCATTCAATAGTTTCTTTAACACTTCTCTGACCAGTCTTATGTGGTCAATCATATTTGTACTGTATATCAGGATGTCATCAAGAAACACCAGAACCCCTTTGTATCAATGATCATATAGGACCTCATTAATCAACTGCATAAATACGGCTGGGGCCCCCTGCAGTCCAAATGGCATGACTTTCAACTGGTAGCTTCCCAAGGGGCAGTTGAAGGACATTTTCCACTCATCCCCCTCCTTTATTCTCACCTGGTAATATGCTTCTCTCAGGTCTAATTTAGTAAAGACACTCCCCTTCACCAGGTGGGTTAGTAAGTCTTTCAGGAGGGGGAGAGGGTATTTATTTTCCATACTCACAGTGTTAAGACCCTTATAGTCCACAGAGAGACGAAGAGACCCATCTTTTTTTTCTTTGAACAACACAAGGGCTCCCATGGTAGACTTGGCCCGTTCAATGAATCCCCTCGCTAGGTTTATATCCACAAATCACTGCATCTCCTCCATTTCAAGGGGGGACATAGCATACATTCTTGGTCAGGGAAGTTTGGCCTCCAGCAACAGTTCAATGGAACAATCATTGGGCCAGTGAGGAGGCAAGGTATTGCATTGTTTCTCACAAAATGCCTCTGCTAGGTCCCAGTACTCACTGGGGATAAGTGGCTCACCTGGTGGCCATAAGGCAGCCATGTGCGCTCCTTCATTGGGTGGGCTTATATCCCCTGTAACATCTGTTTAATCAATGGGGGGATTGGGGCCTATGGGTAGTCTCACAGTTCTCATTCCTTTCTCCCACCAGATAAATGGCTTCCATTTGTCTAACCAGGCTAGTCCTAAGATCACAGTCTCAGTCATTTTTGAAGCCACCAGGAAGCGAATAAACTCCCAGTGCTCGCCTATTTCTATGCGTAAGGGCTCCGTTAATTGCGTGACTAAAGTCCTTCCCATTAGGGTGCCATTGGCTTGCTCAAACCTCACAGGTTTGGAGAGCGGCTTAGCCAGTATGCCCAGTCTCAGGGCACATGATAGGCTAATGATGCATTGGGAGCAGCCAGTATCGACTAGTACTTTCAAGTCTACTTGTGCCCCTGATTTAGGGATTATGAGTTTAGCAGGCAATGAAAAAGGTGGGACGTGTCGACTCACCATCCGGTCATTCTCCCCTTCATCGTCGCTGTCAAAGCTGGGTAGAGTGAGGGCGGGTCCAGTCAGTGGGCCAGCGTCCTCCTGGGTGGGGGATGTAACATGGGCAATGGGCTCCTGGGTAGCCCAGTTGGACTTTTCTCTCAATGGCTGCTGTGTAGGTCTCCTCCTTGTTGCTGGTTCCTGTCTAGTCTGCTGTTGCAGGTAGGGAACTGGGCAGTTCGCTGCTCTATGTCCCCGCTGTCTGCATCGAAAGCACTTGATTGGCGAGCCTGTAGGTGGCGTAGTTCTTTTGGCAGTAGCAGTAGTTGGAGGTTTTCGGGGGGGGGGGGG
>JAKJMR010014044.1:5233-17408 GCA_024449315.1 Daboia siamensis | reverse complement strand
AGTCTTGTCATCTCTTGTTTGATCATGTCCATCTTGCCTTGATTCATGGATCTTACATTCCAGGTTCCTATGGAGAAAAACCTTTATAGCATCGGATTTTCCTTTCACCACCAGACACATCCACAGCTGAGCATCCTTTCAGCTTTGGCCCAGTTTCTTCATTCTTTCTGGTTCTACTAGTACTAGCCCTCTGCTCTTCCCCAGTAGCATATTGGACGCCTTCTGACCTGAGGGGCTCATCTTCCAGCATCGTATTGTTTTGCCTTTTGGAACTGTCCATAGAGTTTTCCTGGCAAAGATACTGGAGTGGGTTGCCATTTCCTTCTCCAGTGGATCACGTTTTGTCAGAACTCTCTGCTATGACCTTTCCATGCACTTTGGGATGAATGGTGCAGGAGTATGAATGGATTTCCAGAAAACATTGCAGACCACAGGAACCATTTGTGCTTCAGTTTGAGATGCAGACAACAAAGACTCACCCTCAACAGCTTGTGCCTGTCTTCAACAGGGAAAAGACACAGGGCAGAAAACATCCTGCAGCCAAGAAGGCTCCACACCCATTTGTATTATATAGGTGACCCTGAGGACACAGTGGCTCCAACAACTTTCTAAAAGAATGCAAATGACCAGCTGTCTGCAGGGAATATAAATCCTTCCATTCTCCACCATCCAGTCAGAGTTGAAGAAGCTTCTTGGATGAGAAGTGAAACGTCCTCAAAGAAAAGCAAGAAAGTCCAGTTGCCTCCTGAAAAGGCACCTTTGGGATGAATGAGAGGCCTGTTACAGTTCTTGTATTAATTTGAAAATGCATAATTGGGGACATTGGTATTTGCTCTTTATAAATGATTTGGTGAAGGGTTCTGCTTGTAAGGGAAGCCCTAAAATGAAAATAAATACAGCATGCTTTCCTTCCATTCCAATTGTTGACTGCAGCTCACAATATCTTTAATTTGCAGTACTCTGCAGAAAATGATGAAAGCCTCCTAAAATTGGTGCCTTTTCTAGCTATAGCTCCATCACCCAATGGCAGTATCAATTCCTGCTGCTCCAGGTGGCCAAGAAATGTACAGAGACTCCTTTGTTTTGGATTTGTTCTGGTGGCTTTTCATCAAGCTTTCAACTACTAGTTCCCCCACACAATAGCACCATGTCCACCTGGATGCCTGATCATTTGTATGGTATGGTGAATGGTAACCTTGAAAATAGTAAAGGTGTTGGCATTGACTGGGTCATTATGAAAGGGATGAAGCAGTTCAACATTGAGCTTCTTAGGAAGCTCAACCATTTCTCATTGCTGAGGCCATTCCAGGTATATATTCCATTTTGGAACATGAACCATTACCAGAGAGATGAGCAGCAGATGGAACATCCAGGAACCACTCTGGGGAAGAACCAAGGAAGCAGTATGGGAACCAGTTCCCCAATGGGGACTGTAAGAAAGCAACTGAGCCATCTCTCCCATGTGCATTGATGTGGGCCATATTGCCAACATGGAACATTAAAACCATCATGATAAGGAAGAAAGTACTTCTATAGTGGAAGAATAGAACTTTTCATGTGGCTTGCCCAGCCATAGCGTGACCAGGAGCCAATAAAGCTGTGCAGATACATGTGGGGCAATGGTGAGGGCTGGACTCACAATGGAGCAAAGAAGCTCTATAGATATGGCTTCAATATGGCTTCAATCGAGACCTCCCAAGGTCTTCTGGGCATGTGTTGAGAATCTTCTATTGCCCTAGCAAATGAAGACCCAAATGTTTTACACAAGCCTAGTTAATATTCAAATGTGAATTAAACAATTACTCTTTGATTCTATCTAAAGATGCTCTACAATATTGTTCTCTTTATCACCCATTCTTTTGTAAATGGACTGAATGCCCAACATTTTTATATGAAGAAAAAAAAACCTACAGTATTATATACACTAATTTTAAGAACCTAAGAAGGCTGGACTATTTAATCCAGCATCAAATGCACTTTACTTTGCATGAGGAAATATTCATTTTTGCTTGGTGAAGTATTCCATTTTATTTTCAATTTGTTCAGAACTTTCTTTCATTAACCTGATCATTTTTTTAACCTATATTCACGGCAGGTATTTAGATAGATCTGTAAATTTAGCCCATCCCCGCAGCCCTTAAAACAAAAGTTTCTTTTGATAATGATGGCATGTTTGTTTACTTCTCTTTGCATTTTTAAGCTTTTTTTTTTTTTGCTCCCCAGGGTGTGAATTAACATGTGACATATTTTGAATTCCTTTCCCAGTTAGAATAACATTTCAAGTGTCTCTATAGAAAAAGAAATCCTTGTTTTGTTTTGTTTTGATAAAACACTGAGCTCTTTACATGTTTTCTACTAGAATAACATTTCCAGGTATAAGATACAGGGGTTGGGACTATGCTGAGGAAGATCTGTATTCAAATCACTGGACAGCTATAAAGCTCACTGGCTGATTGTAACAGGAATCAGCCAAAGAAGGAGAATTTTTGTTGCTGCCATGAGCAGCAGAGGAAGGGTGGAAGAAAAAACATTAGGAATAAAATTGCAGAAATATTATATATATTATATCATATAGATAGCATATAGATTACCATATTTGATAAAAACATCACCCACAAATTATACTGCCTGTAACGATGATATAGATACTTCATGGATTATACTAATAGTCATTCTTTGAAAAAAACTATTTAGTGGTTGTTCCATAAAAAACACTACAAGGTTTATCTTAATAGTCATTCCCTCTCTCCAGAAATTCATCCAAGTTCTAAAAGACAGAATCCCAAAAGTGCTTTTTCAAAAGACAACTGGACTTTTCCTGTCTTTTTTTCTTGAAGTTGTTTTGCTTCTTATCCAAGATGCTTCTTCAATTCATCCAAGCTTCTTATATGAGAAGTGAAACATCTTCAAGGGAAAAAAAAGAAAGTCCAGTTACCTTTTGAAAAAGCACCTTTGGGACAACCATGACCTGGATGATTGAGAATCTCTATAGCCATCTTTACTGGAAGGGTGTGCATGGGATCACCTGTAACACTCACAACTCACAGGTAGCAGTCAAGGCCAGGAGACCCTTTGCACAAATACATCTTGTGCACTAGTTATATATGTCCTGGGGGTTGCTCATGACTTAGCCATGATTGGACTATTGTGACACACTCTACATGAGCTACCTTTGAAAAGCACTTAAAAGCTTCAGCTGGACCAGATTGCAGGAAGATGTGCTGCTTGGGGCATAATAGAGCTAAAACACCAGCTGCACTGGATCTCAATAGGCTTCCAAGTTGAGATCTTTGATGCCCAAATGGCATAGGGTAAGTTACCTGTGGGGCTGCCTATGGTTTCTCTTCATCCTATCATATCTAGCAGAATGAGTCCCACATATGTTTGGAAAAGCAATGTCATCTGGTTGATCTTTGTCATGACGTGTGCTTTATTGAACCACCTCCCCATGTTATACAGACAGCCCCAACTCTTATTAGCTTTTGGAAAGCTATGAAGACTGGAGTTGGGATATTAGTCTTTAGAGCTTTAGCATGGATATGTCCAATAAGTGGGAATTAGGATTTTATTGGGATTTGTAGCTTCATTGTAGCTACATGGAACTTTTATTATTATTATTTATTATTTTTATTGTTGTTGTTGTTGTTATAGTTGGTTGTCCAGTCAGCCAGATGTTTAGGCTGGATTTGGAATTTTTGTCCACCTACTGAGTCCATCAGATAAACATGGTAATAATAATAATAATAATAATAATAATAATAATAATAATAAGAAGAAGAAGAAGAAGAAGAAGTAGTAGTAGTTGGAAGGGACCTTGGAGGTCATCTAGTCCAACCCCCTGCTCAGTCAGGAAACCCTATACCATTTCAGGCAAATGGCTGTCCAGTCTCTTCTTAAAAGCCTCCAGTGTTGGAGCATTCACCACCTCTAGAGGCAGGTTGTTCCACTGGTTAGTTGTTCTAACTGTCAGGAAGTTTCTCCTTAGTTCTAGGTTGCTTCTCTCCTTGATTAGTTTCCATCCGTTGCTTCTTGTCCTGCTTTCAGGTGCTTAGGAACATTATGCTTTTATTTTGTTCATCACTCAGAGTCTTGCAGATATGGATGTCTATGTATATTGGATATAAATAAACCCTATGAAGCTGTAATGACTGACCATATAGGAAAGGAATGATAGAGAATGCAGTCCTAGACATATGAAGAAATCTAAGATAGGGACGACTGAAATAATTGCACCGGTGAGGTTCCTCTTTCTATAGCAAAGCTATGTCTCAGTGCATAAACCAAGTGAAGCTGCAGAAAGTTGGATTTTCTGAACAGATATACAAACAGTAAAATGAATGCATTTTACATTCACTGTTTTAAATCTTCATTTTAAACAGTGAGCTGATCGTCTTAATTTTTTAAACTATATTTTTAGCAGAACTGAACAACAGAGATACCACATGATAGTTCAATGTGATATTGTTCCATTCAATAGCAAACACAGAAGAGATGTCTCATGTCTTGTGGAATGGTTCATGTCATGTGAATTATCAAATATATTGCTTTCCTCTTGACTGACCTTAATTACCTCAGGGATATTCAGTCTAATTGGCTTGACCATTTGATGACATCATCTGCATTCAATCTATGCCATCTGTTGGCTAGAACCGACAAGGAAGTAAAAGACACAGTAGTGAAGCAAGAAATAATGTTAAAATAATTATAGCCAGAAAAAAAGAGCTTCAAAGTACAGTAACTGCATTGTTGTTCTTACTCTAGGTATTAAAATACAGGTAGTCTTTGATTTAGCACCATAATTGAGTCCGGCAATCTGTTTTTGCAGCAGTCATAAAGCAAATATGGTGGTCATAAAATGGTCTTTAAGTGAATGCAGTAGTTTTTAAGCAAACCCATTGTTTAATATGAGGTGGGTTTTGCTGGAAATCAGAAGTAAAAGTCAGTTTCTGGCAAAACCATGGTATGAGGTGCTGCAAATGGCTGTACATGCAGGCCAGTTGCCACGCTCCCAAAATGTGGTCACCAGACCATGTGGAGGGCCCAACATCAGAGCATAAAACCTGATCATAAGTTTTTTTGGGGGGGCTTCACCTCAGACAGTTGCTAAGCGACAGGTCATAAGTCAAGGACTACCTATAGAGCAGTCTCTATGTGTGATCTATGAAATATTTACTGTGTGTTTAGAAGTTAACTGGCACTGTTAGGCTCTGTGTTCCACCCCCATCTTTTAAGACTAGGAAGAACGTTTGCAGTTAGGAGAGTGTGGATGCTAGCAAAACGGCTGCCAAGACAGGATCTTGTCCAATTACATAATGATAGGAAAGCAAACTAGTACAGAATGTGCATTTTTTGAAGAAGAAAAAACCCCTAGGCCAACCAAGTATGGGATTCTGTTTACCCATTTTTATTTACTGAGAAGGCAGGGCTTTTTTTCTCATAGAACGCTCAGAATGGAGTTCCGGCACCTTTTTGGGATGGAACCTTGTAGGATAGGCAAGGCGGGTTGTGTGATGTGTGAGTTCCGGCACCTTTTTCTTATACAAAAAAAGCACTGTGAGAAGGTATATGCAGTCAGTATACAGCCCCCAAATGCTGGGATGTAATGATATCTTAGAGACCATTTCTTATTGTCCTTTAACCTAAGAATGCAATTATTGAGCCCCTGAGTATGAACAAGGTGTACATTTGCATGGGGGCATCTTTTGATGGGTGGTTCCTTTTCCCCTGATTCTCTGTCCTGGTGAAAGCTTACATACCTGGAAAGTCTTCTGTGCAAACACTCAGCAACAGGTAAATTATTACTTCTCTTCTCAATCCATCTAAGAGTTCTGGGGATTTTCCACCACAGTGTCATAGCTTAGGGAAATTTTTTTCAAAGTGTAGCAGAATCTCCAGCGGACTGATTCTAGAGCTGATAATAGTGGCGCTTGATTAGCTTGACTAAGGAGGCTTCTGGCAAAAGCTTAAGTGGAGCTTTGCTTCTCTCTGGATGGATATTTTGGCTCCATTTCAACAGAGGGAAGCTTTTTCCAAACTTGTTCGTAATAATCTGATAAGGTGTTTTTCAGTCAAATACAGAGGGGATAAGAACAGTTTATTTTTTTTAATAATGAGAACAGTACAAACATTAGGATGAATAGGCTGTCTAAATAAGGACCAGTGATCCTTTAATAATAACATCTCTACTATATTTTAGCATAAACATAGGCTTTATATTTAAATATATATGTATTCTACTTTGTCCAATCATCTTGCTATTATAATATCTTGGTATTTTAAGGTTAATTATGTGCTAAATTGACAGCACTTTCACCGCATAAGTCACTTAACAGAATTCCTAAATGCAAATGTTAAAATTGTAACATGGCATAAGCAGAAAACTTCATTTAGTATATTCTTATAATACCATATGTATAATCTCAGATTATAGCTTTTTCAAAAAAGCACTGTTTTCCCAATTATTGTTTTAAAATATTCTGTTAAGTCATGCTTGCTTTATAGCTATGTAATTGCTAAAGTAGAAAAAAAGGGCAGTCTTATTTATCACTAAAAACTGCAGATAGCAAAAAAAAAATTCAGCTTATTCTGAAAAAGTGAGTGAATATTCAAGTTGCAATCCTAACACATTCCCCCAAAGTCCTCACAAAAGGTGCCACCACGCTATACATTTTACACAATTAAATGTGCAGCATTTCAGATTTGAAGGCAAAAAGATCAATCACTGTGTTTGACAGCTCACATGTAGTGCCTGTCTGCATCTCTTTAAAACAGCTACATCTTTTCCTGGGACTCCAAAACAGCACAATCCAGGGAAAAGAGTTGTTGGTTTCCTGCCAAGACTTCTTCTCACTTTTAAAAATTATGGAAGGTCCCAAAAGAGTATTTGTTTGTACAGGTTATATGTATCAATATTTAATGTATTAAAATTAAAATTGACATATTTGTAGAATATTTATTTATTAAATCTCATACAAATAACAATATTTATACATAATTTATTAAAACATTTCTAAAATGAAGATAGAAACTAATACAAACTACAGTATAAAGTAAGACAAGAAAAAAAGAAATCAAAAATTAAAAGTTCAAAAAAGAAAAATAGAAAAGAAAAAAAATGCAAACAAGTGGTTTCCAATCTTCTTTACAGCAGTTTTTTTTAAATATAAATTTACCTCTTACTCTGTGGTTACAATATAACACTTTCCTTTCTATCATCTATCCTATGTAATCAGCAAAACAATGAATCATAAGTTCATTTTTTAAATATTTCATGTAAAATCCGTATGGGTTTCCAGTTAGCAATATACATAAGTACTGCCTTTTCTTTTATCTAAGAAGTTATTTTAGTCATCTCAACACATTCCTTCCTTATCACCAACTAGTCCCCCATTGTGCATAATGCCAAATCTTTCCATCTTTGTGCATAGTAATCTTGCTATAGCTATAGCTAATCTTGCTATCATGTATAAAAACAAGTTTTTTCCCCAATTGTTCATCCATCAGTCTCAAAAGAAAAACCTCTGGTCTCAATTCTATATTAATGTTCAAAATCCTATCTAAAATTTTCTAGCTTTTTTACATGTGCACCCAACATGATAAAATGTCACTTCTTCATATTTCCAATATAAATTTCAAGTGCCTTTATAGACTCTAGACCAGAATTCTCCAACCTTTCCAGCTTGGCAGCCCAGAAGGAAAGGGAGCAGCAGGGAAATGTGTGCGTGCATGGCCTCCGTGCGCATGCGCAAATGGGCATGCATACAATAGTGGCACTAGCGTCCACATTCATGTGCAAGTGGGCCACATATACCCATGGCATGAATGCTGGTGCCTGCATGCACGCACAAATGGGCCACTGGCACCCGCATGATGCTGGCAGCGGTGCTAGCGTCCCTACACAAGCACAAATGGGGCCACTAGCGCCTGCACGGTGGTGGTACTTTGAGTGGAGCAGGGCTGGCCAGCTATTCCCAGGGCCCGGTGGCCAACAGATCATAGGTTGGAGACCCCTGATCTAGACAATTTCTCTGGTGACATATACCAACAGTATATCATTGTATAAAATTCCCTTAAGATTATAACTTAGTGTAAATTTCAGTCTTTTCATCCACATATTTTCCATCATTCCATTTGTATATTTTAACCAAATTTTACTCACTATCATAGATTTTTGTTGTTCTTCTGTTTCACATTAAAATAAAAGTTCTTATTTAGCTTACATGTTCATCATTTATATACAATTCTGTTTTAAACTTAGTCTTATAATGTTCAAAACCATAAACTCTTTTGTCTACTTGAAATCTTTCTAATAACTGTGAATAAAAGAATTGTTGATAACTATATCCCTCTATCACTGGTTCTTCTCTTGATTTTATTTTGCATTCTCTTTGACAAAATTCTAAAATCTCATGGTGAGTTAGCCATTTCTGTTTGTATCTTTTTGTATAAATGGTACATCAGTTGTCAAAACAGGTATTGTCTGAAACAAAAACATTATTCTAGGCAAATCACTCATTTTGATATGGTGGAGTGGGCAATTAATCTCCCCAAATCATCCTATGAGAAACTTGGACTATTGTAGAGGCATGCCCATCCCTCACTGCCCTGCCCTGGTCCTCCACACCACTCTCCCTGCTGCCCCACTCCCCCACTGTTGCACCATCCACTGCCACTGTCTCAACCCTGTCCCTCCAACAGCAGGCCTCCACCACCATCCCATTGACACCCTGCCTGCAGTGCCATGCCACTCACTGATGCCACCAATGCTGCTATTACAGGCTGGACAAGGACAGTCAAAGGGCTGAATGTGGCCCATAGGCTGTAAAATGCCCTGGTCTGTGATGACAGTCTGGAGACTAAATCGTACAATGAATGGTTAAGGAACTAGGTATGTCTAGCATAAATTAGGGGTGACATGATAGCTGTCTTCCAGTAGTTGAGGGGTTGTCACAGAGAAGAGGGCCCTTAAGTTGAATTATCTTAGCAGAATATAGATTCATGTAGAACCTCTAAAACAGGGGTCCCCAACCCCCGGTCTGTGGACTAGTACTGGGCTGTGGCATTTCAGCAACTGGTCCACACAAACAAGCAAAGCCCTATCCGTGGGATGCAGGCAGCACACAAAACCACGCCTCCTCCGGTCTGCAGAAAAACCTCTCTCCATGGAACCGATCCCTGGTGCCCAAAAGGTTGGGGACCTCTGATCTAAAACTGTTTCTAAATCCTAGAAACCCTAAAGGTCCTGGCCCTGTGTGCACATGTCAAATGGATGCTACCTTAGAAATACAGAACAAAGCATACTTGATTATCTTCATGACCACCAATCACGTTTTGACTGTTCAGTCAGTACACAGTGGAAAACCTGATAGATCAAGCTTAATGAGCAGCAGATTAAAGGAAAAGTAGCTATAGCTTGTAGTATAAAGCTCTGTTTGGGAGCAGGTCATTCCCAGAAGCAATGTTTATTGCTGTCATGGGTTCCCTTGTACTTTGAACTACAGCTACCCTTTACGCCAACTTAGTATTCTAATTCTTCATTGAATGGACCCAGGTTTTGTCTCTTCAGCCTTGATTCCTGGTGGTTTGGCTTTTGATTTCTGGACTGATTTACTGCCTGATTTTCTGTGTGCTCAGTGGCCATCAATTACCTTTGTGGGAATTTGACCTCAATCTACGTAATGCACATTTACCACTGTTAATCCTGACCCAGGACAGAATAATATGTTCCTATAATGAATTCAAGTTATGCACATATGATGTAATAGTGCATATATAAGGGTCTGGCAATGGTTTGAAAGTTTCTCTCTTTGCATCGCTATTTTGAGAATAATCACATTGGAAAGGTCACTCTGGTCAGTCAACCAGGGCTCTTAATTACAGCGGAAGTATAGAATCCCAAGGAGATAATGCAGGACTTCAGACCTCCACTCATATCAGACTTGTATAATACTTCTGAAGAATGAAACTCTTATACTAAAAAAACCCCAGTCTATTAATTTATTCATTCATTCATTCATAAAAGCCTTATATTGGTTTTGAAAAAAATTACTAGTCTCTATGTTCCATTCTAGTTAATTAAATCCCAAGCCAAGAATGGAGTAAATAACTTTATCATGCCTTCAGGAATGTCCTTCCTATGATAAAAGAAAGAAAATGCCCTCTCCTTCCCCACTTCAATATGAAAACACTGACATGATAGGAATTGTACCTCCAGTTTGGTGGAAATCATGCCATCCATTGTAGCTATAGTGATGTTCACAACTCTTCTGCCTTGGGCAGTTGATTTGCTTTCCCTACATGATCGATCCAAGCTTTCTTAGAGGTCCTGAAGAATTTGGTATGTCTAGTTTAATGAAAAGAAGGACTAGGGGTGACAAGATAGCAGCGTTCCAATGTCTAAAGAAGAGGAAAGTCAACCTATTCTCCAGAGTACCTGAAGGCAGGACATGAAGCAATGGATGGAAACTGATCAAAGAGAGAAGCAACCAAGAAGTAAGGAGAAATTTCCTGACAGTTTGAACAATTAATCAGTGGAATGGCTTGCCTCCAGAAATCATGGGTGCTCCAACATTGGAGGTTTTTTGGAAGATATTGGGCAACCATTTATCTGAAAAGCTGTACCGTTTCCTGCTTGAGCAGTGGGTTAGCCTAGACAACCTCCAAGGTTTGTTTCAGCTCTGTTATTCTATTACTATGTCAATTCTGAAGGTCCTTGGCTATAAGAATGAGGAAAAACCATTTTTAAACAAGATAACGTACCTAAGAGTGAGACATCATTTGAATATTTTGAGGTCCTAAAAAAAATATCAAGGTTCTAAAATTGAGACCCCATTTGATCTCAAAGATCAGGCCAAATGCCATCCTCCTCCTCCTCCACCACCACCACCACCATCTGACTGGCCCTTCCCTATCTGGTCTGTATTTACTTTTCTGAATTTGATTCTGTGCACAGGATTACTTTCCACATTCTAGAAGGGATGCTGGAAATCCTGAATGAGAATGTT
Source organism: Daboia siamensis (assembly GCA_024449315.1). NCBI lineage: Eukaryota > Metazoa > Chordata > Lepidosauria > Squamata > Viperidae > Daboia > Daboia siamensis. Next base: position 6,405 of record JAKJMR010014044.1, on the reverse strand, counting down.
TCACAGCAGCTCATTGGACAATGAAGAAAGCCTGCAGGAAGCCTAAGGCATGGGAGAAATATCTTGGGAGAGTGCATCTGAGGAGAAATGAGGTATGGCAAAGGGGCCCAAGCAGGGAAAGAAATTGGCTGAGTTAAAAGGGGGACAAAGAATAAGAAATGCGCTGAGAGTGAATAATACACCCTTGCTCTCCTCTGACAATTGTAACGTGTATCCAGGAATGTTCTTGTTAGATACTTGGGGGGATTTTTGTGTTGTTTTTTTTTTGGGGGGGGGGAAGGGGTAGAAATAGGAAGGTGCAAATAATGCACCTGAAATCCAAGGTCCCTTCCAACCCTGTTATTCTGCTATGTACATTTCCAAGCCCAAATAACACAAACATCTATCTCTAACAGCAAACCGCTCCTTATAATAGAAATTGTTTTTGCAACCTTCTTCTTCTTAACCAGCATTCTAGAAAACAGTTACAAGGAAAGAAAGAAAAGTAATAGGTTCGTGTCATGAAAACATGAGATTGGAATAATGCGATGTATTTCAGTGCCGCGCTCTGGGGTTTTCCCCCCATGCAGAAGGCTGGAACTCACGTTAGGGGTTTATTTTTTGGAAAATTCATGGCCTTCAAACACAGTTTGACAATAATATTTAGGCACAATGGGCTTTAAAGAGTTCTGGAGTTGCATCCAAATAGTTTCTCTTCCAGAAACCCAAGAGGAATGTGCTGTATGAAAAGATAGCCCTTAATGTTTCAACTAAACTTTTGTTAAAACACTTCTTCTGATGAACACTTTTATTAATTCTATAATTAACTTATTAAAGCCATAACCTTTCATGAGCTGCAATCCACTTCATCATATGCACACATCCACTGGCTAGATAGACTGATGTAGAATTTAATAAATTAAGGAAATGTGAGGAACTAACTCAGCTCTCCTTTGACATTTTGGAATTATCTTTACTGTGAAAGATATGGACTATGCCATAACCACATTTGTTACATTTGTGAGCCAGGACCTGGGAACTTAATCCATTTTGTTCTCCCTGTAGAGTAAAAGAAAACATATGGACTAAGGGAGAAAAAGAAGAAAAGGGAGGGAAGGAGGGAGGGAGGGAGGGAGGGAGGGAGGGAGGAAGGAAGGAAGGAAGGAAGGAAGGAAGGAAGGAAGGAAGGAAGG
>JAKJMR010014043.1:0-10905 GCA_024449315.1 Daboia siamensis | reverse complement strand
AGAAGAAGAAGAAGAAGAAGAAGAAGAAGAAGAAGAAGAAGAAGAAGTAGTAGTAGTAGTAGTAGTAGTAGTAGTAGTAGTTGTTGTTTTGGTCACCACGATGTGAAAAAGATGTTGAGACTCTAGAAAGAGTGCAGAGAAGAGCAAGAAAGATGATCAGGGGACTGGAGGCTAAAACATAAGGAAGGAACGGTTGCTGGAATTGGGTATGTCCAGTTTAATGAAAAGAAGGACGAGGGGTGACATGATAGCAGTCTTCCAGTATCTCAGGGGCTGCCGCAAAGAAGAGGGAGTCAAGCTATCCTCCAGAGCATCTGAAAGCAGGACAAGAAGCAACGGATGGAAACTAATCAAGGAGAGAAGCAACTTGGAACTAAGGGGAAACTTCCTGACAGGACAATTAACCAGTGGAACGACTTGCCTCCAGAAGCGGTGAATGCTCCAACACTGGAGGTTTTTAAGAAGAGACTGGACAGCCATTTGCATGAAATGGCCTAAGGTTTCCTACCTGAGCAGGGGGTTGGACTAGATGACCTCCAAGGTCCCTTCTAACATCATCATCATCATCATCATCATCATCATCATCATCATTATTATTATTATTATTATTAACAACAACAAACAAAAACAACAACAACAACAATAATAATAATTCTTCAAAGAGACAAGCACCTGCCACATAACACCCCGGACTTAACAATTGTCGATAAGAAAGACAAAAAAAGTCTGGATAGTGGACGTGGCAGTGCCTGGAGACAGCAGAATAGACGAGAAAGAACTGGAGAAGACAACAAAATACAAAGACCTACAAATAGAAATAGAACGACTGGGGCAAAGGCAAGCAAGGGTGGCACCAATAGTAAGAGGCGCTGTCAAGTTTCCGACGTCTGGGCTTTTCAAGTGACTCTGAGGCATTGTTTACCTTAAAAGTCCTTTATTAGCCTAATACACCGGCAAATGCTTGCTCGAAAGAAGCTGGAATCTGAAATCTCCACCCCCTTGTACAATATATTAAAACACAATTCTCCACCTTTCTAATGTTGTCATTAATCACATTCTCCAATTAATTTAAAGAATCAGTTTCCCTGCCGTTAGAAGACCGCCAAAGCCTTATCTTCTTTAGGAACAAAAATGGCCTTGTAAAGTGCAATCCTACTCATTCCCCCTCCTAACCTTAAACTAAAACAATACACCTCTTAAAGCAATACACAAGTTTAACATATGAAGCGCGGCTACTTCTTCATCTCTTGTCAAGCAATAACATTCGATGTTAGCAGCGTTGACATGCGCCTTGGGTGCCATCCCAAAGCAACTGGAGCACCACTTGGACACCATCATCGGCATTGACAAATTTGCCCTCAGTCAATTGCAAAAGGCGGCCTTGCTAGAAACTGCTTCCATCCTGCGACGAGATCTGTAATACCATCAAACATCCACATCTGCCCATCCCAGATCCTTGGTAAAGACTCGACGGGTAGACAAAAATGCCAAACCCAGTCTGAACATCTGCCTGACTGTGATCAATGATGATGATGATGATGATGATGATGATGATGATGTTGGAAGGGACCTTGGAGGTCATCTAGTCCAACCCCCCTGCTCAGGCAGGAAACCCTATACCATCCCAGACAAATGGCTGTCCAGTCTCTTCCTAAAATCTTCCAGTGTTGGAGCATTCACCGCTTCTGGTGGCAAGACTCCTGCTATAGGATGGGCTAGGAAGTTGTCCAGCATTTATTTATTTATTATTTATTTATTTTTGGGACTTATATGCCGCCCTATCTCCCGAAGGACTCAGGGCGGCTAACAACGATAAAAACAACAGTACAAAAGTTAAAAGAAATTAAATAAACAGCCCCAAAATAAATTAACTAAACAGTTAAAAATTAAAACATTTTAAAAACCCGTCGTCAATCCAGGTCAGAAAGGAAAGTTTTAAGGCTGCGGCGAAAGAACCGGAGATCCAGGGCCATCCGGAGCTCAGGGGGGAGCTGGTTCCACAGGGCTGGCGCTCCCACAGAGAAGGCCCTCCCCCCGGGGGCGCCAGCCGACATTGTCTAGCCGACGGCACCCTGAGGAGGCCTTCTCTGTGCGAGCGCACTGGGCGATGGGAAGTCGTTCCCGGTAGCAGACGGTCCTGCAAATATCCCGGGCCTAGGCCATGTAGGGCTTTAAAGGTAAGTACCAGCACCTTAAATCTCACCCGGAAGACAACCGGTAACCAATGCAGCTCACGCAGGACGGGTGTAATATGGGAGTATCGGGATGCTCCCATCACTACCCGCGCAGCCGCATTCTGCACCAGTTGGAGCCTCCGGGTGGTCTTCAAGGGCAGCCCCATGTAGAGAGCATTGCAGTAATCTATCCGGGAGGTAACGAGTGCATGAGTGACCGTACGTAGGGCATCTCGGTCCAGATAGGGGCGCAATTGGCGCACCAGGCAAACCTAGGTGATAACCTAGTTATCATCCCCACATTCAGTCAAGGAGGCCTTGTCAATAATCTACACAATGTCAAGGTATTGATTTAACAGCTAACCAGCTTATGTAATGTAAGATGTAATGATGGGAATGACTCAGCAGGGTCTATGTCCCTTGAAGAGCCACCTGGTTGTGTGTCTGTTTAAGAGCCTTGGTATAAAGGGAACGCTCCCCTACTGTGTTGTCTCTCTTCCGTTTTCCTGCTGTAACTGTGGTGTGTTAGATCCTACTATATCAGCACATGTATGTATATTGTTCCTGGTGTATGATACTGTAGATTGTGTTAAGATAAACCACCATTTAATACAAGCCGCTGTTTACTGTCTCGCGCAGTAAGACTGTGCACGCTCTGACATACAATTTCAATTTCTATTTATTGATGATATTTTGAGATATTCCTTACCTTTTTACGGTGGAGTTTTTGCTTTTCTCTGAAATCCTCCATTTTCTTTGCCTCTTCCCTGAGGTTCTGGGCAAGCTGCATATGGATCTGGCCGACCCTCTCCACTCCTTAGGAACAAGAAGTCCGAAAGGTCATCAATTCCGGTAGGAAAGCCACTTTTATTGCCGTTTTATAGGTGAGAAACCAGCGCGGAAACTCCCCAACTGGGTTTCTACCTTGTGCAAAGCCATAATTGGCTTAAGCACGGTCCTCTCCTTAAGCTACAATTACCTCATTTCACATTTCCCCCAGTTCAGCAGAGATGTGGCCTACAAACCACAATGGCTGGGTTCACACCTTGTAAATCAAAGTCAAACTCATCCAAACAAACCCTGGTTTACCCCTCGCTACGATTCTCACCGGGAGCTCGAGGCTGACTCAGCTTTTCATCCTTCCGAGGTCAGTGGGAAAAAAATGAGCTTTGCCTCATTTTATAACTTTTCCCGCCACACTTGCTAAGTGGATCGCTGCAGCTGTTCGATTAGTAACATGGTTGTTAAATGGATCTGGATTCCCCCGTTGGCTTGGCTTGTCGGAACGTCACCAAAGGGGATCCCGTGAGCCCAGGACACACTGCAACCGTCATAAACGCGTGCCGGTTGCCCAGCGCACGAAATATGATCATGTGACCCTCGGATGTTGCCTTGGTCGTAAGTGTGAAACACAGTCGTAAGTCGCTTTTTCCCAGTGCCTGTTGTAACTCTAAACGGTCGCTAAGTGAATGCTTGTGAGTCTGGAACTGCCTGTGCTCTGCTCAGGTCATTTGGCTCCAAGATTGCATTAGGTCTGAACCCAGCTATGGTGGCTTATACCCCAAACCATGGTTAAAACTAATTATGCTTGATTAAAGCCCCTATTGTGATCTCTTGGCTAGCATAAGAATTAATGCAAAACGTTTGCATCTCATGTTAGTATCCTCGGACCCTACGCTCGTTCCAACGCACCTCCTGGGCCTATCAAAACATCTACGGTTACTGACGTAGCAGGAAAAAGCTGGTGTCCACGCTGCTAACATCGGATGTTTTTGCTTTGACAAAAGATGGAGATGCAAACCATTTTCTTCTTTCGCTTTTGCTTTTTGGGTTAGAGTTAGATGCTGCTCAGGGAGAGGAACGTGACTTTAGCTAGACATAACAATACTGAACCCAGTGTGAGAACCAAGGTTATTGAAATAAGAGATGATAAGAATTGGTGGGCTGGAGAACTGAAGGGAAAGCCTGCATTTCAAACTAATTGGAGAATGTGATTTATGACTGTTAATCAAAGGAGGGAACTGTGCTTTGATACTAGGTGTTCAGGGGAGGGGAACTCAGTTTTTGGCTTTGACTGTGTTAGTGCCGATGCTGTGCTACTCAAATAAAGATTCTTTAAGGTAAACAACGCCTCGAAGTTCTTTTGAAGAGTTTCATCTGTCGGAAACATGACAGCTGGGGTGTTTCTATGACAGAATGGAGAGCTCCACATGCTGAGCTCAAAGGAGAGTTCTAGCATTTCCCAACCTGGGCATGAGCCTAGTGAGTAACTCTACTCTAAGTTGAACAAGACGTATCTCAGAAGTTCCTGCCTGCTGACAGTAACAGTACTACAATGTAGCAATGTGGGAAAGTCCCAGGCTGCGTGTCGTAAGGGAGCCTAAAAAGTTGGCTGACTGACAGGTACGGTTCCTCAAACTCTACACCATGGATGTCCGAACCTGGCAACTTTTAAGACCTCTGGACTTCAACTCCCAGAAATTCCTCAGCCAGCCATCACCAGGAGACAGAGAGTTCTAGGCCTGCGTGAAAGCCAACCGGGTGACTTTGGGTCAATTACCAGGAGGCGCTGAGTTCTAGTCCTGCCTTAGGCGTGAAGGCCAGTCTCTCTCTCTCTCTCTCTCTCTCCCCATCCCACCTCACAGGATTGCTGTTCTGGGGAAAATGGGAGGGGGAAGGGGTATTTTTATTTATTTTATTTTATTTTATTTTTATTACATTTATATCCCGCCCTTCTCCGAAGACTCAGGGCGGCTTACAAGCTTAGCAGTAGCCTTCATTCTATGTATATGCCTGCTTATTAGGGCTTTCACACACACCCCAAGCGGCATTTTTACAAAGTTAGCTTAATACCCCATATTAGGTATGTTTGCTGCCATGCTGGCTGGGGAATTCTGGGAATTGAAGTTCGCCAGGCTTAAAGGGGACACCCCTGCTCTGGAGTTTTCTGGCACAGGCATCCGTGGGGGGAAATCTAGTGATGAACACGGTGTTAGGGAACAAGCTGCATCCTTTGCACACTTGCGTGTAACATCCAATACCTTTAACCTGGCTAAAGAGCAAGCCGAGGTTGCGTTGATGGCTTTGGTGTAACTACTAAGCAAGCACTGACCAAAGCAAGTGGTCCTTGCAACCGGCAGGATCATAGTAAGAACTACAATAACTATTTTAATAATAGAGAAAAAACCCCACTCCCTTCTAGCACTGATGATGTTACCTAGCTGGGTCATGAAACGTCTGCAAAAGAACAACCCAGCTCAGAGAGCACCAAGGACCCCACAGTTGTCGTCTCCTACTCCTACTCCTCTTCCTCCTCCTCCTCCTCCTCCCCAACTCCCTTCTAGCACTGATGAGGTTACCTAGTTGGGTAATGAAATGTCTGCAAGGAAAGAACCACATTCAGAGAGCACCAAGGCTCCCCAATTGTAACCTTAATTTTAAAATAATCTCTTTAATTCTACGAGTCCTATGACTAAAAACAAATACATATAAATGAAATCTGATTTGTGCTTTCCCCGTAGCACAGCCACTAAGTGGGTGACGGACCAAGCACGAGCATCCTTGGCGGACCAGGGCCAGCTATGGTTTGCTGGATCCCCTTGGACAAGCACTTAGCCAGGATCATCTGAACAGAGACACAGGTTCAGTTCTTCGGTTTGTCTAGCCTAGCTTTCCCCACGCTCATCCAGCCCTCTTCCATATAGGACAGCAACTGGTTTTATCCTCAACCAGCATGGACGGGTGACTACCTTATCTGGGTATTATGGGAATTGTAGCTGCCCGAGGGGGACAATCCACAGGCAGAGCTGATTTATTTCCCCCACAAACCAAGTTCAGCTTTGGTAACCAAGTTACATGCTGCAGATGACTTACGTTGCTTGAAAACCTCCAGGGCTCTTCTCAGGGTGCTAAAATGAAAGGAAAACAGACAATGTACACTCGGGGGTTGAGCAACCGGGAAATTGTGTTGATGTCACCGAAAAACACACACACACAGACAAAAAAAAACCCCACAAGACTTAGAAATTAGTCCAATTTCAACACCTGACTAGGCAAGTTATGAAACTCAAAACGCAGCTCTGCAGTCAGATAAAATTTTGTACTTCTCTTTCCTCCTTTGCTAGTGAACCTCCCTGGGTGGTGGAGTAAAAAAAAATATTTCTCAATCGTTCAAGGGAGACTGGAAATGCAAAATGCAAAATTCAGAAGACCGTTAAGTTCAGGCAGGGAAGGTCCAGTGAGAAGAACAAAACCTTGTGTGCCTTCGTGCCCCAAGGTCAAGTTCGCACAATGCACTAAGCCGGGGGCAGGTGAATTGCAGGCACCTTATTAGTTGGGCTTCCTCCCCCAATCCGCTAAACCCTGAAGAAGCAAAGCACATCCTAGTTTTACGCCTTGGGTAAAGCCAGCGAACGGCTCGTGAAACAAAGCCAGTCTGCGTTTGAAGGATGAAAGAAGGAGCAGGTTGCTCCTTAAGACAATGGAAAATCTAAGTGGTTGCCCTTTGCCAAGTCCGCCATGGTGTGCCCTGACTGCTTTGAGATCAAACAGGTTTGGCCTACGGATTAAGGCATCAGGCTAGAAACCCGATAATGGTGATGGTGAGTTCTAGTTCCGCCTTAGGCATAAAAGCCAGCTGGGTGACCTTGGGCCAATCACCAGGAGAGTGAAAGTTCTAGTCCTGCCTTAGGCGTGAAAGCCAGCTGGGTGACTTTCAGCCAATCACCAGGAGATGGTGAATTCTAGTCCCGCCTTAGGCATGAAAGCTAGCTGGGTGACTTTGGGCCAATCACCAGGAGACTGAGAGTTCTAGTCCCGCCTTAGGCATGAGAGCCAGCTGGGTGACTTTGGGCCAATCACCAGGAGGCTCTGAGTGCTAGTCCCACATAGCCATGAAAACCAGATGGGTGACTTTGGGCCAATCACCAGGAGACTGAGAGTTCTAGTCCTGCCTTAGGCATGAAAGCCAGCTGGGTGACCTTGGGCCAATCACCAGGAGAGTGAGAGTTCTAGTCCTGCCTTAGGCGTGAAAGCCAGCTGGGTGACTTTGGGCCAATCACCAGGAGACGGTGAGTTCTAGTCCCACCTTAGGCATGAAAGCTAGCTGGGTGACTTTGGGCCAATCACCAGGAGACTGAGAGTTTTAGTCCTGCCTTAGGCATGAGAGCCAGCTAGATAGATAGATAGAGATAGAGATAGAGAGATAGAGAGATATACAGATAGATATATAGATATAAATATATATAGATATAGAGTTATAGATATAGAGTTATAGAGATAGAGATAGAGATAGAGATATAAAGATAGAGATATAAACAGATAGACACAGACCTAGCTATAGATATAAAAAAATATTCCAGGGAATGAAAACAAGTGTTAAATTAGATGACCTTGACAATGGCAGGGAGAGATCACCAAGAAGGATTTCCTTTTGCCCACTGCTGTACCAAGTCATCTGTCTGCATCAGTGGCCATGGATGGGAACTGGTAGCCATGCCCCAAGCCAAAGAGAAACTGTCTTCCCGTGGCTGTATTTTCCTACCAAATTAGGAACTAAACCTCAACCCTTTGGAGTCCTTCGCAGGGAGAAAAGGCCAGCGTGAACAAATGGCGAAGGAACTGCAGGGGACCTCAGACAGCAATTCCTATGATGAATTCATTCCTGCATTTGTCAGTCATTATTAAAAATAAAAAATATAAGAAAATAAACCATCCGAAGCAGGACCGTCGGATAGGATTTCCTTCTATTTTCAGAAGTTCATCTGGACTTTTTTAAACTAGGGATAAGTGGCCAGGCTGAAGTCTGGGGGAATAATGTGGCATTTGACTTGAGGATGATGGCTTAAGACCGTGGTGGCGACCCTACGGCACGCATGCCACAGGTGGCACGCAGAGCCCTCTTTGTGGGCACACACGCCATCGCCCCGGCCTTAGGCCTTCAGCTGGGTTTTATAAAACATTTTCGCTTTAGGCCTCCGCTGCTGTGTGCAAAAAAAAAGAGAGAAAAGTTTCAATCAAGTTCAACTATTCGCAGGGCGAAAAAAAAAGATCTCGCAAAGTTGGCATTGATTGATTGAACTTTTTAGTCCCGCCCAGTCTGCCGTTACCACCACAGCCACGCCCATCCAATGGAACACGCCCACCCAATGGAACACGCCCACCCAATGGGCCACACCCACCCGGCACCCAACGATATACATAAGTGGGTTTTGGGTTGCAGTTTGGGCACTCGGTCTCTAAAAGATTCGCCATCACTGGCTTAAGAGTTTTGTTCAAACTTCTTTTTCCCCAAAAGTGGGCTGGCTTACTTTAGCTCCGTCTGTCCACACGGCTTCTTCCGTGACAGATTCACCAGCTCCTTCCCATATCTTTCTTCTATAGAAGCCCTGAAACAGACAAAGATTGGCGTGAAAATCAGGTTTCTAGGCAAACACGGCGTACTGATCCATGACTTCATAAGCGGTGTGGTGGCGCATTAAGAGCCGTGGTGGCACAGTGGTGAGACTGCAGTATTGCAGGCTGACTCTGCCCACTGCTAGGAGTTCGATTTTGACAGGCTCAAGGTTGACTTAGCCTTCCGTCCTTCCGAGGTCGGTAAATTGAGGACCCAGATTGTTGGGGGCAAGAGGCTGACTCTGGAAATCGCTTAGAGAGGGGCTGTAAAGCACTGTGAAGCGGTATAAAAATCTAAGTGCTATTGCTATTCATTTTCCTTCCTTCCTTCCTTCCTTCCTTCCTTCCTTCCTTCCTTCCTTCCTTCCTTCCTTCCTTGCTTCCTTCCTTCTTTCCTTCTTTCCCTCCCTCCCTCCCTCCCTCCCTGAAGGTGCAATGGTTAGAATGCAGATATTGCAGGCAAACTCTGCCCACAGCCTGGAGTTCGATCCTGACAGGGCTCAAGGTTGACTCAGCCTTCCATCTTTCCGAGGTGGGTAAAATGAGGACCCAGATTGTTGGTGGGCAAAATGCTGACTCTGCAAACCGCTTAGAGAGGGCTGTAATTCAGCACAAAGCGGCATGTAACTCTAAGTGTTATTGCTATTGTTATTCCTTCCTTCCTAACCATGGTGGCACAGTGGTTAGAATGCAGTATTGCAGTATTGCTAACTCTGCCCACAGCCAGGAGTTCGATCCTGAACGGCTCAAGGTTGACTCAGCCTTCCATCTTTCCGAGGTGGGTAAAATGAGGACCCAGATGGTTGGTGGGCAAAATGCTGACTCTGCAAACCGCTTAGAGAGGGCTGTAAAGCACTGTGAAGCGGTATATAAGTCTAAGTGTCAGCTCTACAAATGAGCATGGCTGCAGCCATAATTTCTTCTCATTCTCAGTTGCCACATAGAATGGAAGGGGGTGTGTGTGCCCAGGTGCTTAGTTACTCATAAGATGCTGGCTGAAGAATTCTGGGAATTGAAGTCCGCAAGTCAGAAAAGGGCCAGGTCTGAAGATCCCTGACATCCATTATTCCAATATTTTTACATGTTATACCTTATAAAAAATACTATATTACTTACATCTCTTATCTCTCTTATTGTAGGGCCCCTTTATATCCAAAGTTATCTGTTCTTTTAACCGTATTCAAACAAGGGCTTGCTCATATAATACTTCATCTGGCAGGGAGAGTCAGATCTCTTGAATTAAAGCTACGTCTTCTGATATCCTGTTCCAAACTTTTAGGCGTTCGGACAGCCCTCAACTTGCAACCATAATTTTATCCTGGAATTACAATCATAAGTCACCCTGGTTGTTAAGGAGGTCACCATGTGACTGCCCCCCATTGTACGACCTGTTTTGCGGTGAATGAATGCCATGGTCATTAAGCAAATCCATTATACGCCAAGGGCGTTTTTGTTGGGAACCAGAAATAAAAGTTGCAGATTGCTGACTTATGATTGTGGGACACTGCAAATGGCCGTCAAATGCAACTGTATGATTGTATGACCGCAGGAGCAAGAATGTGTGGGCAGCCCTCAGAAGTTTGAAACCTAAGCAGCTTTGGGGTGGTCCACCGTAACTTCAAATGGTCGCTAAGCGAGATAGTCAAGAACTACCTGTATTGGAGCTAGCAAGTCCATGAGGACAGCCAAGAAATTTTCGCCATCCCAGGAAAGCAGTCAAACACACCTTTCTCGCAAAAAGTCCTCAAATTCTTTGCAGTTCTTCCGGCCGTCGTTCAAGTGCTGGACAATGTTGTCGTATCCAGCTGTGCTGATTAAATCTGTTGTCTGAAAAGCATGTTCGAAACTTGGTTAGGCAAATAACACACAAGTTTCTCCACAACAGTCAATAGACAGAAGCAGACCAAAACATTGGTTTCGAAGTCACCTTCTTGTACCAAAATGAAAAGTTTTTTCTGGATCCAGTCATCGATATCCAGAGCTGCTAGAATAAACTCTTTCTGATAGATCTGGAGGTGTTTATGATTTATCATACAGAATCAACTGTCGCAAATGCAACCAATTCTACATGGGGCAAACATCATGTCAATTAAAAAACAGGATCCACAAACACTGGCTGGCAATCAGACGCCACAATGCCAAATCCTTAATTGCTACCCACTCCGACATCAAACAACACCAGATAATAGTAATAATACTAATACTACAGAGAAGGAGGAGGAGGAGGAGGAGGAGGAGGAGGAGAAGAAGAAGAAGAAGAAGAAGAGGAAGAAGAGGAAGAAGAGGAAGAGGAAGAAGAAGAAGAAGAAGAAGAAGAAGAAGAAGAAGAAGAAGAAGA
>JAKJMR010014042.1:0-15931 GCA_024449315.1 Daboia siamensis | reverse complement strand
ATTATTATTATTATTATTATTATTATTATTATTATTATTATTATTATTATTATTATTATTATTATTATTATTATTATTATTATTATTATTTAGAAAATGCTATGTAGCCATGGCCCCTTCATGGATTAAAAAAGGCTGAGTGCCAAAGAATTGAGGCCTTTGAACTATGGTGCTGGAGAAGACTCCTGCGAGTCCCTTGGACTGCAAGGCGATCAAACCGGTCAGTCCTAGAGGAGATCAACCCTGACTGCTCTTTAGAAGGCCAGATCCTGAAGCTGAAACTCAAATCCTTTGGCCACCTAATGAGAAGGACTCACTGGAGAAGAGCCTAATTCTGGGAAAGGTTGAGGGCAAGAGAAGAAGGGGACGACAGAGAATGAGGTGGCTGGATGGAGTCCCTGAAGCAGTAGGCGTGAGCTCAAATGGACTCCAGAAGATGGTAGAGGACAGGAAGGCCTGGAGGAACGTTGTCCATGGGGTCGGAGATGACTTTGCAACTAACAACAACAACAACAAATGTAGCCATGGATGGGTTTATGGAAGGGTTCACTGGCCAATTCTTCCTCCAGGACTCAGTGGGAAGGTTAGAGCTCCGACATCCCTTCCAACTCTTTTCTGTTCTGTTTATCTGCTATTCTTTCTGTGGTCATGGTTATCCATCCAGTGGTGGGATTCAGCCAGTTCGCACCAGTTCAACAGAACTGGTAGGCTAATTTTTTGTTGGCCCCCGGCCCAGAATGGACTTCCGGAAGTGGCATCCAAACAGAGAACCGGTTGTTCACCTATTTGAATCCCACCACTGTATCCATCCCTTCAAGCTGAAAGGAAGTCCAGAAGGGTATATAGCATTTCCTGCCACAGGCAGGGGGTTGGACTAGAAGACCTCCAAGGTCTCTTCCTACACTGTTACTCTATGTTCTAAGCATGCAAGCATTTGACAGAGGGCCTTCTCAGTGGGTGCACCTGCCCTTTGGAACCAGCTGCCCGGAGAGCTCAGGACTGCCCCTGACCTTCGTTCATTCTGCCGGGACCTGAAGACCTGGCTCTTTGAGCTTTCCGGCCAGGACTGAGAATTTTAATTGTAATTTTATTTAATTGGGTTTTAATTGGAGTTTAATAGGGGTTTTATTTTATTCAAGGACTAAATTTAATTATTTTAATTGTTCTTAAGTTTTGTAATGTGTATTGTTGTTTTAAATTCCTTGTGAACCGCCCTGAATTCTAGGGGAGAAGGGTCGTATATAAGTCCAATAAACATAAACAAACAAACATAAAGAAGTAGTTGTAGTGGATGTAAGGGCGATCTGGCTGCGACATCTGTCACCCCATTGATCGCCAGGGTTGATTTGGCTGATCTGGCTGGCTAGGGGGGCATCCCCTTCCTCCCTCACCGCTCCATGTGCATCCCTCCCGAAGCTGCGTGCTCAGTGGAGGAGGACAACCATCCCAGATAGAAGGAGTGTACCAATCTTCAGTCAAGGGTGTAGTAGTTGGAAGGGACCTTGGAGGTCATCTAGTCCAACCCCCTGCTCAGGCAGGAAACCTTATACCATTTCAGACAAATGGCTGTCCAATCTCTTCTTAAAAGCTTCCAGTGTTGGAGCATTCACCACCTCTGGAGGCAGGTTGTTCCACTGGTTAATTGTTCTAACTGTCAAGAAGTTTCTCCTTAGTTCTAGGTTGCTTCTCTCCTTGACTAGTTTCCATCCGTTGCTTCTTGTCCTGCTTTCAGGTGCTTTGGAGAATAGATTGACTCCCTCTTCTTTGTGGCAGCCCCTGAGATATTGGAACACTGCTATCATGTCACCCCTCACTCTTCTCTTCGTTAAACTACACATACCCAATTCCAGCAACCGTTCCTTATATGTTTTGGCCTCCAGCCCCCTAATCATCTTTGTTGCTCTTCTCTGTACCCTTTCTAGAGTCTCAACATCTTTTTTACATCGTGGTGACCAAAACTGGATGCAGTATTCCAGATGTGGCCTTACCAAAGTATTGTAAAGTGGTATTAGTACTTCACGTGATCTTGATTCTATCCCTCTGTTAATGCAGCCTAGCACTGTGTTGGCTTTTTTGGCAGCTGCAGCACACTGCTGGCTCATATTGAAGTGATTGTCTACTAAGACTCCGAGATCCCTCTCACAGTTACTGCTATTGAGCAAGGTACCACCTATACTATACCTGTGCATTTGATTTTTCCTCCCTAAATGTAGAACCTTACTTTTTTCACCATTGAATTTCATTTTGTTAGATAGTGCCCAGTGTTCGAGTCTGTCCAGATCCTTCTGTATCTTAAGTCTATCTTCTGGAGTATTGGCTATTCCTGCCAGCTTGGTGTCATCTGCAAATTTGATGAGTTCCCCATCTATCTCCTCATCCAAATCATTAATGAAGATATTGAAGAGCACTGGGCCCAGAACAGAGCCCTGGGGCACCCCACTACATACTTCCTTCCATGTAGATGCGGTTCCATTGAGGACCACACGCTGAGTACGGCCTGTCAGCCAGCTACGAATCCATCTGGTGGTAATGCTATCTAACCCACATTTTTCTATCTTGTCAAGTAGTAGGTTGTGATCTACCTTATCAAATGCCTTACTGAAGTCCAAGTAAATTATATCTACAGGTTTCCTCTGGTCCACTAGTTTTGTCACTTGGTCAAAGAATGTAATAAGATTCGTCTGGCACGATCTGTTTTTGACAAACCCGTGTTGACTTTTAGTGATGACTTTGTTTGCATCAAGATGTTCGCTGATTTGTTGTTTGATTATCTTTTCCAGAATCTTCCCAGGTATTGAGGTCAGGCTGATAGGTCTGTAGTTTCCTGGATCTTTTTTTTTCCCTTTTTTGAAGATGGGAACTACATCAGCTCTCTTCCAGTCCTCTGGTAGTTCCCCAGTGCTCCAGGATCTTTGAAAAATATAGTTCAGTGGTTCTGAGATCACGTCTGCCAGTTCCTTGAGAACCTTGGGGTGTAATCCATCTGGTCCTGGTGATTTGAACTCGTCTAGGCTGGACAGGTGCTCACTTACCATTTTCTTGCCTATCTTAACTTGCGTTTCTATTCTGTTTTTTATGGCACTGGTTTGGGTAGGTTGGACTGTTTTTTCCCTTTGTGTAAAGACAGATGCAAAAAATGAATTAAATAGTTCTGCTTTCTCCCTATTGCTTGTCACCTTCTTGCCACTTTCCCCCACTAATGGACCAATCATTTCCTTAACTTTTTTCTTGTTTTTTATATGTTGAAAGAAGCATTTTTTGTTATTTTTGACTTTGGTTGCAAGCCTTAGTTCATTTTGAGCCTTAGCTTTCCTTACTTCATCTTTGCAGGCACGGGCTATTTGCTGATATTCTGACTTAGTTATGTGCCCCTCTTTCCAATTCTTATACTTGTCCTTTTTATCTTTCAATTTATCAGAGAGTTCTTTATGCAGCCATGCTGGTTTCTTTTGAGAGCTGTTATTTTTCTTCTTTGTTGGTATTGTACTAGACTGGGCCTTTATTATCTCACTTTTCAAAATTTCCCAAGCTTCTTGAGTTGTTTTCCCCTTTAGGATTCTCATCCATGGAGTTCTTCCCATGGTCTCTCTAAGTTTATTGAAATTAGCTCTTTTAAAGTCCAAGACTCTAGTTTGGCTGTGTTCTATTGCTTGTGCCTCCAGAATATTGAATTCCAATATTGCATGATCACTTCCCCCCAAGGTTCCTGTGGCTTCGACACCTTCTATCATTTCATCTCTGTTTGTGAGAATTAAATCCAATATGGCTAATCCCCTAGTTCCCTTCTCTACTTTTTGGGAGAGAAAGTTGTCTGCTAGGTTTGACAGGAATCTGTTTGATCTTCCACTTGGTGCAGAGTTTGTCTCCCAGTTGATATCAGGGTAATTAAAGTCCCCCATTACTATTGTGATGTGCTTCTTACATACCTTAGTTAGCTGACTAGCAAAAAGTTCATCTATTTCCTCTGCTTGGTTGGGCGGCCTGTAGTATACACCTATGGCAATGTCATTTTTTTCCCCTTTTATATTGACCCAAATGCTTTCAAGTTTACAGTTTTCATCATTGTTGTGCTCTATTTCTGTAGAGATAAAGTTATTTCTTATATAGAGAGCAACTCCTCCTCCTCTTTTGTTTAGTCTGTTTCTTTTAAATAGTTTAAATCCCTCTAGCTGTGTGTTCCATTTGAAGGTTTCGTCCCACCATGTTTCCGTAATGGCAACAATGTCATATCTGCCCTCATTTACCTGAATTTCTAGTTCACCCTGCTTACTGTTCATACTCTGTGCATTAGTGTATAGACATTTGAGTCCTTTATGACTGACCCTGTGTTTACTTGCTGCATAACTTGTGTGGTGCCTGGCTTCCCCTATTTTCTTAGATTGCTGGGGACAGTGATGTTCTGTATCAATTAACTCACTATCCCCATTATTTAGTTTAAATGTTCCTCCAAAAAAGCTGTGATTTCATTGCCAAGCATCTCAGTCCCTTTCTTGGATGGATGCAGACCATCTCTTTTATACCTTTTTTCATTGGACCAGCTACAGACATCATGACTAATATAACCAAAGCCTTCTCCTTTACACCACTCCTTTAGCCACATATTAAATTCTGCTATACGCTGGCCTTTTCCGTTTTGCTCCTTTTTTGGTGCAACCCTTGCAAAACTCACAGCCTGGAGCACTTCCCAGCAGCTCTGAAAGTTGAAATTCTGCTGAAAAGCAATGGAGATCAATGAGGACCCCAAATACAGTTCAAATACAATGTAAACCAATCAGGGCTCACTCAAAATAATACTAAACTGGATGCAAAGATACTAGAGACTGAGAATGTGGTGGATAAAATTGATTATGACTTGACATTGGTACAATATCATGAAATGGAGTTTGCTGTGAGGATAAGGGGCCTTAAGGAGAATTTAAAGGAAATTTGAAAAAATTGGTTTCTGTTGCTCTCGAAGACGTGCTGGGAAGGCCAGCTGAAGAAATTGCAGAAGATATAGACAAAATTTTCCGTGTTAACTCCTGGATTGCGAGACAAAGGAAATTACCTAGAGATGTGGTTGTTTACTTTACAAAGAGAGCAATCAGGAATGAAGTTATTCAAGTTTCTTACAATACAAAGCTTGTGATTGCTGACCAAGAAGTTTTGGTTTTAAAAGAGATCCCTCCAAAAATCCTAAGGAAACGAAAGGAATTTGCATTTCTAGCACATGAGCTTAAGAGACGCGATGTCAGGTTCAGATGGGAGATTCCAGTGGGTATGGTGGTAATGTTTGAAGATACAAGATACCGTCTCGCTACGGTCTTGCAGGCACGTGATTTTTATAGCAATGTTTTAAAAGCAATTCCTATACCACTTCTGGAATCAATAAAGGAGGGAAAGTCTTATGATGCTGAAGGAATACAGATAGATGAGACAGCACCAGGAATGACTCAAATTTCAACAGTAGAAGAAGCAAAAGACCAGAGGGTCACCCGAGCTGCTTCGAGACGAGCCAGGCGTGACTAAGACCAAGCCCAGCAGAATGTTGTGGAACCTTCAAAATGTACCTATAGCCAAGCTGTGGGAGGAGCGCGACCTAAAAATGTAAAAGGGATTCTGGAAGATGCGCTTCAAAAGCTTCGGGTTGCCAGAAATGGTGACTAAGTTTTTAACTTGGAATGTTAATGGATTAAACTCACCACAAAAGAGAAAGAAAATTTTTCAATATTTAAACCAATTTAAGACTGACGTTATTTGCTTACAAGAAACACATATTAGAGTTATGGACCAAAAGTATTTATCAAATTCAAGACTAGGTACACAATTTATTGCCTCTGCAGTTAACAAGAAAAATGGAGTGGTTATTTATGTCAAGAATACAATTACAGCAGAGTTAATTGAAGCTGATCAACAAGGAAGATATGTTATTGTGGACTTGTTACTAGAAGGTAAAAGAACTCTTTTGGTTGGATTATACGCACCCAATCAACAGCAAGCTGACTTTTATAGTTTGTTACACAGCAGGATTACCCAATTGGATTACAAATCTTTTATTTTTATGGGAGATTGGAATGGTGTTTTGAATGTACAAATGGATAAGAGTGGATCTTACAGAAGTACCCCAAGTCATGCGAAATTGCCTAAATCTTTTTTTGAAATGATGGACGATATGGAATTACGTGATGTTTGGAGGGAAAGGAACTTACAAGAAAGAGACTATACTTTCTTTTCTGATAGACACCAATCTTTTTCCAGGATTGATTTTATACTATTGTCTAATGACCTTTTTTTTAGAACTAAGAGGATAAAGATTTGTTCAAAGACTATGTCTGATCACAGCCCAGTTTGGCTAGAGATTGGAAAAGACAGTAGAGAACGACGTTCCTGGCGTTTAAATGAGAATTTGTTCAGAAATCAGAAAAACGTGGAAGAGTGTAAGAAACAGATGAAGGTTTTTTTTGAAACGAATATGCATAAGGGTACTTCTATGGAAATGGTATGGGATGCTAGTAAGGCGTATATGAGAGGTGTGTTGATATATCTTAATAATAAATATAGACGCAACTTGGAATTTAGGAGGAAAGAATTGGAGACAGAGATTAAGGAAAAAGAAAAGGCTTTAATTTTGAATCCATCGGATGTGAAGATTAAAGAGACTATTAAGCTATTAAGAGGACAATTTGATAAGTTAATGGCTGATCAGGTGGCAACTAATCTACGGTTTGCAAGGCATAATACTTTTTGCAATGCCAATAAACCAGGCAGATGGTTAGCTTATATGTTAAGAAAGAAGCAAAGGGTTTCTAATATAGATAAAATAGAACATAAGGGAAAGATTGTGTATCAACAGAATCTTATTAAGGAAACCTTTGTTGATTTTTTTTCTAAATTATATGCTAGTGATAAGATTAATGAAACGGACATTGATTTATATTTGAAAGATTTTAGCATCCCGGTTCTTACCCAAGACCAAAAAGAAGAAATGAATCAGTTGATAACTGAGGAAGAAATATACTTGGCAATTAAACAGTTAAAAGTAGGTAAAGCACCAGGTACTGATGGTTTGACTGCTGTGTATTATAAAAATTTACAGTTTGAGATGATAAAGCCATTAAAGGAACTGTTTCAGACAATTCAAAAAGGGGGAGGAGTGCCTCCGTCTTGGAAAACTGCTTTTATTTCTTTAATTCCTAAAGAAGATCAGGACGCTACTCAAGCAAAAAACTATAGGCCAATTTCACTTTTGAATACGGACTACAAGATATTTGCTAAGGTTTTAGCTAGTAGACTGATGAGGGTATTGCAACAGGTAATTCATGATGATCAAACTGGGTTTATAAGTGGTAGACAAATGAAAAATAATGTGAGACATATAGTTGACTTGTTGGAATTTTTGGAAAGGAATAACCAGATCTCTGCAGCATTGATCTTTTTGGATGCTGAAAAAGCCTTTGATCAATTGGATTGGAAATTTTTGCTAAAAGTATTAGATAAAATGAATTTTGGGGATGAATTTTTGCAACCAATTAGGGCAATATATCAGAAGCAAACAGCTCGAATAATTGTTAATAATAGTTTAACTGAAATGTGTACTATTGAAAAGGGCACAAGGCAGGGTTGCCCGTTATCACCTTTGTTATTTGTTTTAACGTTGGAGATATTATTGATTAAAATACGGAATTCGGAAACAATTAAGGGAATTCAAATAAGAGATCAGGACTATAAATTGAGGGCGTTTGCGGATGATCTGGTTATTACTTTGACACATCCAGAAAATTCTGTTATGGAATTGATGGAGTTAATATCGCAATATGGGAAAGTTTCTGGATTTAAGATTAACACACAAAAAACTAAAATTTTATCTAAAAACATGACAGCATTACAAAAGGTTTCTTTAGAAAGCTTAACTGGATTTGAAATTGTTGAAAGGGTTAAATATTTGGGGGTATATTTAGCACCCTCAAATGTTAAATTATATAAAAATAATTATGAAAAGTTATGGAATAAAGTGCAAAAAGAATTGGATAGTTGGAAAAAATTACAACTATCATTATTGGGAAGAATTGCAGCAGTAAAGATGAATGTTTTGCCAAAATTTTTATTTTTGTTTCAAATGATACCCATTCTCAAAAAGGATTCAAATTTGGAGGAATGGCAGAAGGGTATTAACAAATTTGTTTGGGCAGGGAAAAGGCCACGGGTCAAATTTAAAATCATGCAGGATACACGCGAAAGAGGTGGTCTAAGAATGCCCAATTTTAAATTATATTATGAAGCTGCTGCATTATCAGCTATAAGTGATTGGATCAATCTGACACAGGGGAGACTGTTAAATCTTGAAGGGTATGATTTGTTATTTGGTTGGCATGCATATTTACTGTATGACAAAAAGGTAGATAATGTGTTCAAAATGCATATTTTGAGGTATGCTTTGTTGCGAGTTTGGAAAAAGCACAGACAAAAGTTAAATTATAAGATACCGTTATGGGCAATACCCAAACACGTAATAGAGAATATAAATGTTGGATTTAAACATGATGTGACTACATATAAGGAAATTTTGAGCTTGGAGAGGAATGTGTGGTGTTTGAAGTCATATAATCTTTTACGAGAAAAAAAGATTGTACAAACTTGGTTTCAATATGGACAAGTACAGGCCAGGTGGAAAGAAGATCAGAAGATTGGTTTTTTGATGGATGATGAAAATTTGGTAAAACAAATTAGAAATCAGGGACCAGCGCATATTAAACGGATATATCTTGCATTGATAGAGATTGACTCAGAAACAGAAATTGTTAAGGATTGTATGATAAAATGGGCACAGAATATTCAGGAAGTTATCACAATGGACACTTGGGAAAAGATTTGGGTGAGAAATGTGAAACTTACGCAAGCTCAAAATCTAAGAGAGAACTTTTATAAAATGTTTTATAGATGGCATTTAGATCCTAGAAAGTTAGCAAGTATGTATCCGAATTACCAGCCCAAATGTTGGAGATGTGGTGGCGAAGATGCAACATATTTTCATATATGGTGGACTTGCAAAAAGATCAAACCATTTTGGATTAAAATTTGGTGGAATATGCAGAAGATATTCAAGAAAAGGATAAAGTTTTGTCCGCAATTGTTTTTACTGGGCATTATTACTGATACTATTGTGTTGGACATTAATTTGATGTTGAATTTAATTACGGCAGCGAGACTCTTAATAGGGCAATATTGGAAGAAGGAAGAACTGCCGACTATAGAGGAATGGACTTTAAAAGTTTCCAACCTGGCGGAAATGGCAAAGATCTCAGCATATTTGAAAGATCATTCTCAACAACGATATATTGTGGAGTGGAAGAAATGGATTGATTACATCCAGAATAAATATGGGACTAAAAAGTTTCATCTAGCATTTGAATAAGTATATTGCTTGTAGTCAATTTATAAGAGCTAAAGTGCGAGAGATTTAATAGTTTATTGTTGTTAGTATATGAGAGTTTATGATTGGTTATTTTATTCTTATACCTTGTATCTAGCTCTGGGAAGTCCGGGGGGGGGGAGGGGGGAGGGGGAGGGTGAGAGGGTGGGATAGGGTTGGGGAGGGTTGGGGGATGGGATGTTATAATTAAAATGTATTGAAAAACTTTTCAATAAAAAAAAAATATATATATATACATATTGAGAAGAAGAATCCTACCCTCACTAATTCCTAGGTTTCAGGAGATTTGTTGATTTGGGAAAATATAGGATATTACACTGATATTTCAGCGTTCCTCTATATGACATATTTAGGATTATAGATGAGCCAAGGGACTGTCATCATGCTAGCTAGATACTCTACTTTTGGGGGAACAGCCCTCTCATTTTACTTTCAATAGAAAGAATGAAAACTGTCTTATTATTTTCACCTATGATCTCTGGATGGAGGTCTGTGAGAAATGATCATAATTTGTTTTCTCTTTAGGGAGAGGATATGAACACCTTCAATCACTGTTGATAGGTATCTTTGACCATCATGCTTCTCAAGAAAAGAAGCAGGGAACTCCCATTCTTTTAACCAAAGCCAGTATCATAAACCTTGTAATTTTCTGCTGTCATGCTCAGGCAATTTCAACACATTTAAATTAGAAAGAACTGTGCTAATTTTGCTTCCTAGCCAGGGTAATTGTTGTAAGATATAATTATCTCTCTTCGTCTTTTGAGATGGAAAGAGAAACTTGGGAGGTTGGGGTCTGAGAAAGAAAGGAAGGAAGGAAGGAAGGAAGGAAGGAAGGAAGGAAGGAAGGAAGAAAGATTTTATTATCAAGGAAATTCAAAACCCTATTTTCAAAAAAATATTTCCCATATTTCATTAAAGGATATTCTCTCTTCTGAAAACTATACATGAAGTTTGTTTTTCCTTTGCTGAAGAAGACGGTGCTAGCTAGACTGATTTATTTTATGTAAACAATTTATAGGGTTGCCCGTCTTACAAAGATTACTCTAGGTTCATTTCTACTCTAAAGCTCCTGATTCCATTCTGAAAGTGTTTTTTAACAAATGTTTAAGGTATCCTTTTTATCATGCTTACTTTTTAAAATTTTTGTTTTGATTTACTTTATTTATAGGCTGCCTGAGAGCCTGAGTGATATCCCCCAAGGTTGAAGCACCAAAACAACAGTTAAAGCAAAATGATAATAATATATATATTATTTATCTGCCACGAAGAATCTCCACTCGGTTAAGGAGGGCCCAAAGTCAAGAGGGTAATAAAATTGTAACACTTTGTGAAATGGCCTCTTTGTGTATCCTTACAATCTACAGCTTGGAAGATGCGAATTAAAATACAACTTTTTTCTCCTGAGCTGAGCATCACCAGTGTGCTTAAGAACTTGAGTTCCAATCCAGAGGGGTCATACTGCCAGGAAAGAGATTTTAATGTGTTCTATAGGGAACTCTGTGCTGCATAATTTATTAATTCTAAGTTATGATATCCGACAAAAAGATCCAAATAGCAACAAAGAAAAAAATGAGATGCATTCCCAAGAAATACTGGCTACAATGACTTACATGTGCAACCACCAACGATGTCCATCCAAAATCATATTTACTACCCGCTGTCTTGGGGTTTTCCAGTGTCCCTGATAAGAGGTGAAGGAGAGAAGGAAGTTATTGAAATACATGATTATTCCCTGGAGTGCCTGACCTGATTCACTTGAGAGATAAGAATTGAAAGAACTTCTATTTTTCTTCTATTTTTCAGTCTATTAACTTTGGAGACTCCCTTCACTTCCAAATCTCCATACTAAATTGTTCATAACCTCACGATCTGAAAATATGAAAAAAAAAATGAAATTCTCCACTGGTGGGAATAAACAGATAGTTGGGTCTGTCTTTTGACTGTGTTAGTTTCACAAGTCTTTCTTTGCAAGAGTCATTGAAGCATTTACTGCATTTCTTGTAACATCACCTGAAAAAAAAATGTTGTATATATCTTTAATCCCAAAACAATGTCAATAAATCTGGAGAATTTGGCATACTGTTAGAAATGTGTTGGTTTTTAAGATGCTGCAAGACCCTTTTACTATTTTGTTTTCTAACACTCTTGAAATAAGAACTGGGAGGTTTTTCATTTTGTATATACCAGGTCCCCATTCTTAGATTTACATGAACTCAGAAATTATGGGATTGGTAACATAAACTCTGTTATTCCAGACAAATCCACACTACAGTAAATTCAGTAAATTCCACCTAGCTTAGCTTCTAGCTTGGCATTGTAGTAAGAGCGTCATGCAGAAATACAAAATCATATTACCTTTGCAATAGTTTACAGGACTTCTGCCTAATTCTTTCCATGTCATAATTCTTGCTCTGAAGGTGAAAGAGGAATCATGTTTAAGCTGCAAAAGTGTCAGTACAATTCTGTAATTTTGTCAGTCGCATGAAAAGGTGCAATTTAAGGTAAAAGCATAGATTTGTCTTTGAGGAGCTATCATAGAATCATGCATCATAAATTTGGATGGATGAATTATCCTATCAAGTTGGGCCACCTGAGAATTTCAGGAAGCTTGACAAAAGTAACACTTTCAGTGGAAAAAAAAGGAAAAAGAACAAGGATTTTTGTTAGCACCAAAATGAAATGGTGTCCTGGGATTTGTAGGAGTTTGTAATCTAAAAGAGAAATAAAATTCTTTAAGTAATTTGAGGGAGGAGAAAAGCCATTTTCTTTTTGAACCTTCCTTCCTTCCTTCCTTCCTTCCTTCCTTCCTTCCTTCCTTCCTTCCTTCCTTCCTTCCTTCCTTCCTTCCTTCCTTCCTTTTCCCCATCAGTGTACTTGCTGCTTGTAAAATTATGGGAACATAATTTTTCTACTGCTCATTTTTTAGTGCTATTTACTGAATAGTCAGTTGATCAATCAATGGTCAGGAGACTCTGCTATGTTTTCCACAGCAGCCAACCATCTTGGGAAGTCAAGACATAAGACAAGATATTATGGATATTATGGCACATGTTGGTTGATAAACTGCACTTTCTCCAAGAATTTGATTAATCCGCTTTTAAAGCCATCTCAGTAAGGGCCCTCCTGTGGCAGTAAATTGTATATATTATTTATTATCAAAATTTATATCTGGTCTTCCAAGTTCTCAAAGCAGGCAGTAAACCAGAAGCATACACAGTGGCAACAAGGAATACAGTAGAAAATTATGAGAATTTGATTTTTAAAAAGGCAGCTGATGAAATGTCAAAGCCACTCATAGAAAACACATTCATATTTCAAAATGAAAAGAAAGGCAGTTTAGTGGCATTAATGACATGGGATCTGAACAATCTCTCTCTCTCTCTCTCTCTCTCTCTCTCTCTCTCTCTGCCTGTTTTGGATAGGTCGGCTTGTTTCACTGGATAAAAAGAGAAAGTAAGATTTCAATATCTCAATGACTTGTGTTAAGTTTTTCATCTACTCTGCAAACCACATCCAATCATTTCCCCATGAATGAAAAGCTTTGCTGATCCTTGCAGTAATTTTACATAATTTAAAAAAAAATGGAGAAAGACAGCAACTGATCTATTTATACTGGAAAACTAGGACAAGGAATCCAGGTAACTTTTTTGTGGGGGGAGGGGGCAGCCCTTGAAAATTCACAAAACTGAGCTGCCTCATAGCAACAACCTGATTTCTTATTCATTTTCTATTGGAAATGAAATAACTTGGATGCATTCAGCACCAGTACACTTAACCTGACTATAAACAAGTTCCCTGCTTCGAAAAAGGGGGGGGGGAAATCAGAAATAGGAAAAATACAAAAAAGAAAGACACATTGTCCTGCCAACAGCAATTTCAACTAGGAGAGAGAAAAAATTCTAAAGCAAATGCTCCACATCAAATTGAATATGAAGTCAAGAACAAGGTGGGGAGAATGCAGGATCATTGCTTTGCCAACATTAACACAAGATCCCTAGAAGAGTAACTAGCCATTTGCTGTGAAATCTGAATTGAAGAACTACCTAATTTACAAAAGAATCCAAATGAGGGGAACTTTATTTAATCAGTGATTTATCCCATCATTATTTTACATCTATGTTCTGTTCTAAGTGTAACAATTAGCTGGTAGGAAGGTAAGCCTTGCTACCTTTGGTAGA
Source organism: Daboia siamensis (assembly GCA_024449315.1). Lineage (NCBI taxonomy): Eukaryota > Metazoa > Chordata > Lepidosauria > Squamata > Viperidae > Daboia > Daboia siamensis. The sequence continues at coordinate 2,344 of JAKJMR010014042.1, read as the reverse complement.
AAAGGATCCAGTTTGGGATGATTTCAGCAAATGAGATAACAAAATGCTGAGCTCACATATGTTAGAGTGGACATCCAATCTCCTCAAAACATGGGTAGCCCATCTTGCTCAAGCACCCAATCTATCTTTCCTCTGGCAGACTCCTTGAATACTAAGATTAAATTCTTTCAAAGCAGAAGATATCAGGTGGACAAGGATTTATAGACTGTTACAGAGAATGTACCCAGAATCCTGAAATTTCACTTCGCACAAATATGTAGGATGCATTCTTACCTAGACCCATGAGAAGCTGATGCGGAGAGCTTCTCCTGCCACAAACCCTGATGAGACTCACTGGCACAAGTTCAGAAGTCCCAATTGTCTTATTCTTTTATTTTCTAAATGCTTCTATTCTGATAGTCAAGCTGGAACTGGAGAACAAATGGCCTTTGGAAATCCACCAGAGTTTGTGGGCTGAAAAATTGAATGGGCCTTTTTTTTTTTTGACAAGTTGCTAAAGGAATTGGAAGTCTCCAGTTATTTCTCAAGGGCAGAATTCTATTTAGTGGGTATTAGTAGCACCATTACTGGAAAAAGATGGGGGGTGGGGGGGAGGAGCTCTTTTGGAAGAGTTTCCTCTAGAAGTCTTTGGGAAGGGACATAGGAGAGATGATTATGCAATGAAAGCCCATAATACCTTGGGGCATATTGTCATTAAATATGCCCCCTGATTTAAACTGGTTTCCTGCACTGAGCAAGGATGACTGAATATAATGCCTTGAACGAACCCTTCCAACTTTATGATAAGTACAAGAACACTATCATCCATCCGTGCAAATTTCATCAAAAGGCTCTTCCCCTTGGGAAAAATAAGTGAAAGCAAATGTTCCTTCGTCCAATTGCACAAGAACAAATATGCAGGAGACATTTTCCACGTGTCACAATTTTAAAAACTAAGTGATCTTACCTGCATATTAGTTCAGGAATTACAAGGCAGGTCATCTGGCTTAAAAATACAGACCAACTACTATTTCTTCCTCCCAAGTTTAAATAGTTGTTCAGCCCACTCAAATAAAAGCAGACATGAAGGTTCTTATAGTTGCCCAGCCAGGCCAAGAGTGAACAGACAGATTGGGTTAGGGGGAAGCAACAGGTACCTAAACCAAGTGTGATTTTTTTGCAGTAAGGGATTTACGTTATTTTATTCCTTCAGGTTAAAAAAAAAAGTCTACAAAACACTCAACCCAAATGCAGACCTCAGTATTTTATCTATTCAGACACCTTAAGTAAATGTAAAGGTAAAGGTTGCCCCGCACAGGTGTGCTAGTCGTTTCCGACTGTAGGGGCCGGTGCTCATCTCCGTTTCAAAGCCGAAGAGCCAGCGCTTGTCCGAGGACATCTCCGTGGTCATGTGGCCGGCATGACTAGATGCCAAAGGCACACGGAACGCTGTTACCTTCCCACCATTTTTCTACTTGCATTTTTACGTGCTTTCGAACTGCTAGGTTGGCAGAAGCTGGGACGAGTAACAGGCACTCACTCTGTTACGCGGCACTTGGGATTTGACCCACCAAACTGCCAATCTTCTGATCGATAAGCTCAGCATCCTAACCCACTGAGCCACTGCGTCCCTTACTCAGACACCTTACTTATTGCAAAATAAATAAATAAATAAATAAATAAATAAATAAATAAATAAATAAATAAATAAATAAATTAAAATAAAATAAAATAAAATAAAATAAAATAAAATAAAATAAAATAAAACCCTGAAAGTAAAAGACATATTAAAAAAATAAAATAATAAAGTACAATTAGAGATACTGTTTGGTGTAGTGGTTAAGATATCAGGCTTAAAACTAGGAGACTGTGAATAATTGCCATCTCACCTTAGATGTCCTTGGGCTGGGCACTTTCTCTGAGCCCTAGAAAGAAAGCAATGGCAAACCACTTCTTAAAAAAAAAAAACCAAATTGCCAAGAAAACTGCAGGGATTTATCCAGGCAGTTTCTGAGAATTGCACAGAGCTGAACAGAAGGAAAAAATATAAGTAAAATACAAATAAGGGATCATCTAACATATCATGGAAATTACAATTTTTCAACCTAGCGTTAGTAACATACCAAGTTATGAAATGCTGACTGCCACTTATTAAAGGAAAAACTAAAAACTGCTTTTTAAAGTTTTAAACTAAGAACACGACTCAGCCCCCTTCTTAAGATATACAAAACATTGGGTCATGCATAGAGCAAGCAAAGTGGGACTGGATTTGAATGTGTTATAACGGCGGTTCTCAACCTTGGCAACTTTAAGACTTGTGGACTTCAACTCCCAGAATTCCTCAGCCAGCTTTGCTGGCTGAGGA
>JAKJMR010014041.1:0-16886 GCA_024449315.1 Daboia siamensis | reverse complement strand
ACTTCCTCCCCCAGAGCGGCTGCAGTTACGAGGGCGGCCTTGACGCTTTCTGCCCGGACGGTTGGAGAGTAGGTCTCCCCGTAGTCCTCCATGTAGTGCTGGACGAACCCCTGTGCTACCAAACGGGCCTTATACAGGTAGAGGCCATTGGCAAGTGGTTTAGCCTTGAAAACCCACCTTGTGCCAATGATTTTCCTCTCCTTTGGTGGTTGTTGGGGGGTGAAGACTTTTAGCTTTTTCAGGCTCGCCATCTCCTGCTCCATCGCGAGCTGCCATTTCTCCTGTTCTTCGATGGGCAGCTCCTGGATGTCAGAGAAGGATTTTGGGGTGACCACAACGCTGTTGACGGATGCGATGTGCCCAACGTCGATTCTCTTTGGCGGGATTCCTTTGTTGGACCGCTTTGACCTCCTGACCTCCTGCCACTCACCGCCTTTTTGTTCTGCGGGTTCCTTGTTAGCCGGCATTTCACAACCAGGATGTGAAGACCCTCGGTCCCAGGTGCTGGGTATCGCGGGTCTCTGAGGCGTCACCTCGGGACTGGATGGTTCATCCTCCCCATCTGAACCAGGTAGGATGACATCTTTGTCTTGTTCCTCGCTCTCGTCAGTGGCAGGGTATGTGGTCGTCTCAGGTGATGTCGTGGTTGGTGCGTCTTTGCTGGGTCGGTTGACATATGGGCCCAGATCATTTGAGTGAATCTGGGTCCAATTGGAGTCCTCTTTGAAGGAAGCAGATTGGGAAGTCACAGTCCTGCCCCCTTCTCCCAGGAAACGGTAGGCCTTGGAGCCAGGAGCATAGCCCAAGAACCTTAGTCTCTGGGAGACAGATCTCCCCTTCTTCTGCAGCTGCTTGGGGATGTGCACCCAAGCATAGGAGCCAAACACACGCAAGTGTCCTAGACTTGGTTTCCTACCGTGGACCAGGAAATATGGGGTATGGTCCACAACACTGCTCCAAGTGCGGTTTAAGGTATAATTGGCGTAGTGCACCGCCTCTGACCAGTATGATTCTGCGACCCCAGCGTCTGCAATCAGACTACGCTTGGGTGCAATCGCTTTGGCCTTGCACTCCTTAGACAGCCTTGGGGCTGGCTGTGGACGCTTTCTCTCTTTCCGTGCGCAGGCCCCTTCTGAGGTGGCACCCGGTGGACTGTCCTCTGTGGCTGGGTTCTCAGGGGAGAAGTATGGCAAACCATTTATGATGGCAATACTTTCAATGACCCTCTGGTTCCGGATGACATGACCTCCCCCTTTGCGAAATAAAACTTCCACCCTGTCATCGTCACATAATTTGATAATGCTTAACAGATTGTTGGCAATGGAGGGAGCATGCAGTACCCCTTCAACATTTCCTAGTCCAGGTACAGAGACAGTGCCCTCCCCAACAACCAAAGCCTTATCACCATTGGCTACCTTGACAGAGGAGTTAATTTTCTTTAACCTTTAAAAAACTTGTTTCATATTGGTAATGTGAGATGAAGCTCCAGAGTCCAGTAACCATAAGTCAGTGGGGCTATCAGCCTTTGTGGTGGGGGTGAGAGCACAAGTACGCACAAAATTGCCCTTGGCACTACCTTTGCCCCCGCCACGCCCCCTTCCTTGCCCCTTGCCCCTTCCTTGATTGGGACCGTGCTTGGGGCCTTGTTGGTGATGGGGGCAGTCCTTCTTCAGATGCCCCTCAGAGCCACAGATGAAACTCTTAAGTAGAGCATTAACCTGCTCTGAGTTGTGGTGCCTCCTGCTGGCTCGCTGTATGGTGGCTCTGGCATACTCTCCTGCATCTCTGCGCCTCCTGTCCTCTTCAATGAGCCTCCCTGTGAGGTAGGACAGGGTCATGGCTTCCTTCGTTGTCCCCTCCAGTGAAACAATGAAACTGCTCCAATTTTTGTCCAGGGAAGCCAGAATGACGGCGACCATGTTCGCCTCAGGTACAAGGTAGTCTCTGAACATCAGTTCTGCCCTGAGCGCCTTCCATTTTCCCAGGTGCTCGGCCATGTTAGCCCCAAACCTCAGTCTGGTGGTGTAAAACTCAGTTGTGAGTCTGGTGATCGAACCGATGGTGTCGCTGTTGAATAAATTGTATAATAACCCCCAAACGTCGACAGCTGTGAGCCCATCTGGAATGCTGGGGTACAAGTTGCTATCCAGTGAGCTCAGTAGAGTGGTATATGCTTGTCTATGATACCACTCTTCTTGTGGTCCCCAGGGAAGAGATGGGGGATACAGAACCATCTCTAGAGTTCCTTCCTTCAATAGACATATCTGCACATCTTTACTCCAACTGCTGTAATTCTCCCCCCCAAGTTGCAGTTTTGCAAATTTATTTGGGAGGGCAGAAGCAGATGAAAAAGGATTGTCCTTATCTCTATATACATTTCTATAGATCTGTGAATTTTCCATTGAGGTGAATGGAAAAGGGATCCCTCTGCTGGCCGGTGGTGGTATTTTTCTCTGATTTTTGGATGGCCCCGACTGGGCATGCTCAGGATTCATTTGAGCCCAGGAGGCGGAGGGAGAGGACGTCTCTCTCTCTCCCTCTGGGCCTGAATCAGGCCTAGGCTTGCAGGCTGGAAATTGGGCCCGAAGAGGGGCTGAAGGCCGCAGAAGCCCCGAAGATTCCTCCTGAAGCCCCCCCGGCACTGGAACACTCACCGGGGGGCGAAGATTCCAGGATGGCGCCGGGATGGCACAGGGACGCCCAGGATCACCCGGAGGAGCCCATCGCTGGTCCTGAAGACCCTGGAGGCGGCTGAAGACGGCGCTGGAGGAGGGGGCCTCGTCCGGAGGCCCCCCGAAGACCATCTGGCAAGCAGGGCGTCTTGGCAGCGGCGAAAAGTAGGCCGGAGGGCCCGGGGGTTCACTGGGGGCCCTCTGGCGTTGTATGATGTAGCTGGGAGGCTCCAGGCCGGACGCCTCCCGGCACTTAGGCCCCGGAGAGATGGTTGGAGGACCCGGAGCACCTCCGCGAGGATCCTGGGGGTAGCGAGGGAGGCTGGCTACCCCCGATGTCAAGGCCGCGGTCGTTTTGGCTTCCAGGGATGCAACCAGGACCTGGATGGCTGCTCTAAACCCTGCTGTAGCAGTCTCGGCTGGGCAGGTTTCGATGCCATCATAGGCCTTGAGGCTTTCTGGTGGGGAAGACTGGGCGGTTTGCGTGCCGCTTCGGCTAGCTGCCACCAATTGCTGGGCCTCAAGGCTTGGCTGAGGCCTATTAAACCACGTTGGTGTCCTGGGGGCCGCCATCTTGCTTCCGGTTGGCCCCGGAAGCTGCAGATCATTTTGGCGGGAAATTTCCCGCCAAAAGCTCCGGGGCCCCGGGGGCCCCCAGGGTGGCCGGTGCCATGTTAGGGGGCCTCGTGGGTGCTGGGCAAGGACTTACCCATTGTCCAGAGGCCCCCTGCGCTGGCATCCCTCGCGGTGAGGCTTGTGGCATCCTTTGTGCTGCAAGGAACATTTGGAGCAGCTCCCTGCGTTCCTGGTTAGTCATCTGGTCCACGCAGCGCTTGTCCTGGTCCTGGTCCACTTCCCGGGTGTCTTGGCAGTCTTGGGATGACTGTAAGCCTTCCATGCTTCCCTCTGTGGCTTGCAGCTGTGGGGAGGCATGCGAAGGGGTCCCTGGCGCTCCGCTGGGTCCTCTGGGGGAATAGAGGTCATCTGTGCTCTCACCTGGAGCGAAGCTGGCGTCAGGGGCTGGATGCAGAGCTGCCGTCCTTGATTGAAGACTCCTGGTCACAATCGGGGATCTCCTGCCATCCGTCTCAAATGGGTTCTTGCTGGAACCTCCAGGCATCTTGCTTCTAGCTGCTGGCTTGGAAGCGTTGCCTTAAACCATCCTTTGCTATCAATTTGTGAGATGGCCTCACGAGACCGATGGTTCGTTAAGGTGCTTCCAAGAAAAAGGCAGCACGCAGGGATGCAATCAGATGAAGCTTTATTTAACGATAATGTAAATAGAAAGAGTTCCCTGGCATGGAGGCATCCATGCCTGGATTGAGCTCATGGATCATTCCCAAAGGGAGCTTGAAGAAGAAAAGCAACAAGAGGGAGAGCAGCCCCTGAGCAGAGGTTTTTATGGGGGTCCCCAGCCCCTCCCTTACCAATGAGAGTGAGGGGGCTGGAGGACCATTAACTCTCTCCAATGGGGCTGCAGGGGCCGGAGACCCCTGACCCACCAGTGGGAGCAAAGAGGTAACTTTGCTCCCATCTGATGACCTTTTTGGGGAACTGCCATGGCTGGCACAAAAACATCTAACATAAAAGACACCTGGGAGCCAGAAATCTTGCTGATTGATAGGGGATCAAATACTTATTTCACTCATTAAAATGCAAATCAATTTATAACTTTTTTGAAATGCGTTTTTCTGGATTTTTTTAGTTGTTATTCTGTCTCTCACTGTTAAAATAAACTTACCATTAAAATTATAGACTGATCATTTCTTTGTCAGTGGGCAAACGTACAAAATCAGCAGGGGATCAAATATTTTCCCTCCTCACTTTATAACTACTAGGCCAGAAAACCTTTGAAGAAATGCAGAGCCAGAAAGGATGGGTACACAGATGGAACATGTGGGTTTAAATTGACCTATGGAAACAGATGCAACTCCTCTTGAGCAAACAGAACCAAAAGCAAGAAGTCCCATTTGGATACAAGAGCGTTTTCAGATAAAGCAATCACTACTTTAGAAGAAAGCTGCCATGGAGGCCCAACTGCTGCTTCTGTCAGCTGTCCACCTAGGATGGCACAAGGATTAGGAAGAAATTCAAATTATGCCAAAACATCCTCTTTATCTTCGCATGAAACAGATGAAGCAGAGGCAAGATTGACCTTGATTCTCAAAGCAATTCATATCTAAAACTTCACCAAGAGTAGTCCAGTATATTTGAAGGGGCAGTGATTCCTTAATGAGGGATTCAATAACAGCTTCTCTCTCATTGGTTTTAAAAAATGAATGTCTATATTGTTCCCACTAGGAGCAGAAAAGGAGTCAAACTGGAGAGCATGATTAGCTCAATTTTATTAATTCCATTTCCATATCAAAACAAAAACAAATTACTGTATCAGTAAGAACAAGGGCATCAATCAACCATAAAAATGGGTGGGGGGGGCACTGTTCAAATCTCTATAACCTATTCCAGGGGTAGGCAACCTTGGCTCTTTTATGACTCGTGGACTTCGACTCCCAGAATTCCTGAGCCAGCCTGGCTCAAAAATTCTGGGAGTTGAAGTACACGAGTCATAAAAGAGCCAAGGTTGCCTACCCCTGACCTAAGCAGTCATTTTAGATAGAAACAACTTTAAAATGGGGATATTCATGTGAGATGGCCTCACGAGACCGATGGTTCGTTAAGGTGCTTCCAAGTAAAAAGGCAGCAAGCAGGGATGCAATCAGGTGAAGCTTTATTAACGATAGAGTAAAGAGAAAGAGTTCCCTGGCATGGAGGCATCCATGCCTGGATTGAGCTCATGGATCATTCCCACAAGAGAGAGCAAGCAAGCATAGTAACAAGAGAGAGCAAACAAGCAGAACAAGAGCAGCTCCTGAGCAGAGGTATTTATGGGGGTCCTCAGTCCCTCCCTTACCAATTAACTCTCTCCAATGGGGCTGCAGGGGCCGTAGACCCCTGACCCATCAGTGGGAGCAAAGATGCCTCTTTGCTCCCATCTGACGACCTTTTTGGGGAACTGCCATGGCTGGCACAAAAACATCTAACAATTCAACAACAATTTCTTACTTGGTGAAAATTTGGGAAAGAGGTGTTAAAAAGGGAACCTTTATACAGTTCCCATTAGGAGTTGGGGGGGGGGAGAAATCCAATAGGAGAACATGGTTTATAGGCTTCTAGATTAGCTCAGATTCTTTCAATACAAAAAAAGAAAACAACAAAGTATCTGTGAAAGGAAAAAGGGATAAAATTTGTCAAGCAAAAAAGAAAAAAGGGAAAAATTGTTCAGACCATTTATAACATCTAAAAGCAGGTATTTCTCAACCTCAGCAACTTTCAGAGGTGTGGACTTCAACTCCCAGAATTCCCCAGCATCATGCTGGCTAAGGAATTCTGAGAGCTGAAGCCCACACCTCTGAAAGTTGCTGAGGTTGAAAAACACTGATCTAAGAAGTCAAGATCTACAATAACTCTCCTAAAAAAGCAGAGGGGTGCAGAAGGAGATAAAGGGGGACCACAAGAGTGGAGGGGGATGGCTGAGGGTAGCTTCAAGTTGGCAACTCCTTCATGTCCTTTCCGTGGAATGCTGGTCCACTGAAACAGGAAGTAACCCTTTAGATTGCCATTCCCTCATTCCCCCCTGCTACTATCAGGTTTAGAAGACATGGCCTCACCCGGATCAGTGACCGGGGAACCATACAAAGCAAGAGTGTTTTCTTTTTGTGGTTCATCAATGTTGATTGGCTCATGCACCACTGAAAATTTCCAGTCACCAAAGGCAGCACTCAGTTTGGCCTCAAAGAAACATTGTAGAACAATAATGGACTGGACATCCTCCTTATCCTAAAGAGGAAAAGAGGGGAAACACAGTAAGACATTTAGAATCCTGCCCAACTGATATCACCAGCCAAGCTCAGTGCAAGCAGAATATGCCACATGTTCCCAGATTTCATAAATACTCAAATATGCTGATCAAGATCAGCAACTATGCCTACTGCCAGAAATAAATGATGGACCCCCTTGCAAATAGATGCAGTGATACATTTGATATTTTCTTTCAGGTTATATTCAGCTGAATGTTCAAAGTGGCCAACAGATAAAAAGATACATTACAAAATACAAAAAGGGATTTTAAAATGATTGGGAAGGAACTGGATCTTCTTTCCTTCTCTAAAGCACAGTATGTTTGGGGGAGGCGGGGTGTATGCAATTCTCAGGAGTGCGCATTATACTTACAAGTAAAGGTGTGCCTAATTCATGGGCCAGTAGCCCCTAAAAATTCACAAGGGCCTTACCTAACATCCAGACAAGTTCATAATATCAACAGGCTATCCTTCAGATAATTTCAACACACCTTAAATTATGTTTGGAAAACTGGAAGCCATACAAGCCTTTCAAAACAGGAATAATGCAATCCCATTATGATGCACTAAGTTACTTACTGCCTAGCTGTTCTACCTTGCACCAACCCCAGAGAGCCCCCAGTGAAAGCCCGGGCCCTCCGCCCTACTTTTCGCCGCCGCCCAGATGGTCTTCAGGGGGCCTCCGGACGAGGCCCCCTCCTCCAGCGCCATCTTCAGCCGCCTCCAGGGTCTTCAGGACCAGCGATGGGCTCCTCCGGGCGATCCTGGGCGTCCCTGTGCCATCCCGGCCCCATCCTGCAGTCTTCGCCCCCCGGTGAGTGTTCCAGTGCCGGGGGGGGGCTTCAGGAGGAATCTTCGGGGCTTCTGAGACCTTCAGCCCCTCTCAAGGCCCAAATCCCAGCCTGCAGGCCTAGGCCTGGGCCAGGCCCAGAGGCAGAGAGAGAGACATCCGCTCCCTCCGCCTCCTGGGCTCAAATGAATTCTGAGCATGCCCAGTCGGGGCCATCCAAAAATCAGAGAAAAATACCACCACCTGCCAGCAGAGGGCTCCCTTTTCCATTCACCTCAATGGAGAACTCACAGATGTATAGAAATGGACATAGAGCTAAGGAAAATTCTCTTTCATCTGCTTCTGCCCTCCCAAATAATTTTGCAAAACTGCAACTTGGGGGGGAGAATTACAGCAGTTGGAGTAAAGATGTGCAGATATGTCTATTAAAGGAAGGGACTCTAGAGATGGTTCTGGATCGCCCATCTCTTCCCTGGGGACCACAAGAAGAGTGGTATCATAGACAAGCATATACCACTTTACTGAGCTCACTAGATGGCAACTTGTACCCCAGCATTCCAGATGGGCTCACAGCTGGTGAAGTTTGGGGGTTATTATACAATTTATTCAACAGCGACACCATCGGTTTGATCACCAAACTCACAACTGAGTTTTACACCACCAGACCGAGGTTTGGGGCTAACATGGCCGAGCACCTGGGAAAATTGAAGGCGCTCAGGGCAGAACTGATGTTCAGAGACTACCTTGTACCTGAGGCGAACATGGTCGCCATCATTCTGGCTTCCCTGGACAAAAATTGGAGCAGTTTCATTGTTTCACTGGAGGGGACAACGAAGGAAGCCATGACCCTGTCCTACCTCACAGGAAGGCTCATTGAGGAAGACAGGAGGCGAAGAGATGCAGGAGAATACGCCAGAACCACCATACAGCAAGCCAGCAGGAGGCACCACAACTCAGAGCAGGTTAATGCTCTACTTAAGTGTTTCATCTGTGGCTCTGAGGGGCATCTGAAGAAAGACTGCCCCCATCACCAACAAGACCCCAAGCGTGGTCCCAATCAAGGAATTGGCAAGGGGCAAGGAAGGGGGCGTGGCGGGGGCAAAGGTAGTGCCAAGGGCAATTCTGTGCGTACTTCTGCTCTCACCCCCACCACAAAAGCTGATAGCCCCACTGACTTATGGTTACTGGACTCTGGAGCTTCATCTCACATTACCAATATGAAACAAGGGTTTAAAAGGTTAAAGAAAATTAGCTCATCTGTCAAGGTGGCCAATGGTGATAAGGCTTTGGTTGTTGGGGAGGGCACTGTCTCTGTACCTGGACTAGGAAATGTTGAAGGGGTATTACATGCTCCCTCCATTGCCAACAATCTGTTAAGCATTATCAAATTATGTGACAATGACAGGGTGGAAGTTTTATTTCGCAAAGGGGGAGGTCATGTCATCCGGAACCAGAGGGTAATTGGAAGTATTGCCATCATAAATGGTTTGCCATACTTATCCCCTGAGAACCCAGCCACAGAGGACAGTCCACCGGGTGCCACCTCAGAAGGGGCCTGCGCACGGAAAGAGAGAAAGCCCCCACAGCCAGCCCCAAGGCTGTCTAAGGAGCGCAAGGCCGAAGCAGTTGCACCCAAGCCACCTCAGCCAGCCCCACGGCTTTCCAAGGGCAGTGTGGACAAGAAACCCGAACTTCATCAGGCACCTAAAGCAGGTAAGCCTAAAAAAGAGCCTAAGGTGCCGGCAACGCTCAAGGCAACCCGAGCCAAGAGGGTGTCAGTGGGGAAGCCGCACCATGATAAGTGTGCCCATCTCTTACACCGAAGATTAGGTCATGCGAGCTTCCCTGTGGTTAAAAAGATGGGAGAGTTTGCTGAGGGAGTCCAGCTCAAGGATTGTGAGGTGTTCCTGGACTGTGCCATCTGTAAGAGGGCAAAGAGGAAGCCTGCCCCCATCCCTAAGGTGTCACTGCATAAGACCCAATACCCATACCAACTAGTACATGTTGATTTGGTTGGGCCATTCACACCATCCCTAGGGAAAAGACAGTATTTTCTCATTGCCATTGACGATTTTTCACGGTACGGCCACGTGTATACCCTCACAGAAAAATCCGAAGCCTTTGACTCCATAAGATCACTGTTCAACTTTGTAGAGACCCAGTATAAGACCAAGATCGCACAACTGCAGAGCGACCGCGGGGCTGAGTTCATTTCCCGAAAATTCCAGGACTGGGTAAGGCGTAAAGGCATCCGCCATTTTCTTACAGCGCCCTTCACTCCTGCTCAGAACGGCGTAGCTGAGAAAAGAAATGGAATCCTGCAGACTATGGTACGTAGTCTGATTGCGGACGCTGGGGTCACAGAATCATACTGGGCAGAGGCGGTGCACTACGCCAATTACACCTTAAACCGCACCTGGAGCAGTGTTGTGGACCAGACCCCATATTTCCTGGTCCACGGTAGGAAACCAAGTCTAGGACACTTGCGTGTGTTTGGCTCCTACACTTGGTTGCACATCCCCAAGCAACTGCGGAAGAAGGTGAGATCTGTCTCCCAGAGACTAAGGTTCTTGGGTTATGCTCCTGGCTCCAAGGCCTAACGTTTCCTGGGAGAAAGGGGCAGGACTGTGACTTCCCAATCTGCCTCCTTCAAAGAGGACTCCAATTGGACCCAGATTCACTCAAATGATCTGGGCCCATATGTCAACCGACCCAGCAAAGATGCACAAACCACGACATTCTCAAACCTCGTCCTGCGGCAAGCAGAACAAAAGCCGAAAGCAGGAATGAGAGACCACCTCCACGAGCTGCAAACACTTTATTCCTCAAGGCAGCAACCCGCGGCAGGAAATAAAGCCAGCGTTGGCCGCTACCCGCAACCAACGCTGTTATATACACGCCCATAGTACACATCCAAACTCCACCCAAACACACCCACGCCCTCCCATCCTCTATATCCACCCCTCCCCTCCCCGGAAGGTCCTTCCGTCAGGCACCTCGTCGGGTAAGTCTCTGTTCGTGCGTTCCCCCTGATGTGCTCTAACCCCAAAACCCGTCCTGGTTCCTCCCGGCTCTGGCCCCCTTCGTGGCCGTTGACGGCCAACCCCACCAGCCGCCCTGGCGCCGCAGCAGGAACACGCCGTCTCCCATACAGCCTGTCACGGAGCCCGTCGTCCCGTGGGCGGGGTCGTCCTGAGCCCGCGGCACCCTGTCCCGAGTCCCGGCCCGCTCCGTTGGGGGTGGGCTGAGCGGTTGCAGCACCCCGGTGGGCCCGGGGAGGGCTGGTAGCAGCAGGCGGGCTCCTGGGGCAGCAGCCACCGTCAGCCGGTTGCGCGCAGCCGCGCCAGCCGTCCTGCTGGGTATGCCGGCTACTGCGGCGTTCTGCGCAGGCGCGGCAGCCGACGGGGACGGCGGCGAGGAGACAGCCATCCGGAGCGTTCCTCGAGTTGCCGAGGAGCAGGGCTGGGCCGGCGAGCCATCTGAGCCCTCAGCGAGCCGGTCAGGAGAGGCTGTGGGGGTGGAGGGTCCCGAGCCCTCAGCGAACCGGTCAGGAGAGGCCGGGGGGGTGGATGGGCCCCCTCCCCAATGTCGGCCCCCCAGGGCCCGACATGCTGCCCCCTCTACCAGGGGCTCATCTGGAAGGCAAGGAGAAAGTGGTGAGCATGCAGTTATACGTTCCGCGGCCTCCCCTTGGCCCCCGCCCGGCTTCCCCGGATGTTTTCAGTGGAATGCGCGGAGTAGACAGGGCGCACACACATCCCCCCCCCGCACCCAAGTGGCTTCTTCCATAGGGTACCCCTTCCAAAGCACCAGATACTGTAATCGCCCCCTCCATCTCCTGGAATCCAGGATCTCCTGTACTTCGTAGTGGTCGCCGCGTACAGGTCCTGGACCGCCCTCCCCCACCGCCGCAGTGGCGGTTGCTGCCGGTTTCAACAAGCTTCTGTGGAAGACGGGGTGTATCTTCCCCAGGAGCGGAGGCAGCCGTAGCCTGATGGTGACGGGGTTTATCACCTGTACGATCCGGAAAGGGCCGAGGTACTTGGGCCCCAGCTTTTTGCAGGGGACCTGCAGTCGCACGTACTTCGTGGAGAGATAGACCAGGTCGTCCACTTTGGGGGGCACGAACGGCCTTCTCTTTCTATCTGCCTGTTCCTTATACGACCTCGCAACCCGCTCCAGTGCCTTCTTTGCCACCCTCCACACCCCCTCCAGTCGGTGCATCCATTCTCCAGGCGTGCAGGACGCCGGGATGTCTCGGTCACAGCCAGCGATGGGAACGAACTCGTAGCCAGAGAACACAATGAAGGGGAAAAAGCCAGTGCTGCTATGCACCGCGTTGTTGTGGGCTACTTCCGCGAAGGCCAGCAGATCCACCCATTTGGACTGTTGGTACGAGACATAACTCCGTAGGTAACGTTCCACCGCTGCATTCGCTCGTTCCGCAGCCCCGTTTGTACTTGGGTGGTATGCTGAACTCAACCCCTGTGTTGCTCCGATGTACCGCACGAAGTCCCTCCAGAATCGGGCCATGAATTGCACCCCGCGGTCCGTGATGATACGCTGCGGCACCCCATGGAGGCGATAAATGTACTGTACAAATAGCCAGGCCAACCAATGAGCCGATGGCAACCCCCTACAGGGGATGAAGTGCGCCTGTTTGGAGAACAGATCCACTACTGTCCACAGGACGTTGTATCCCCTGCTCTCTGGCAGCTCGACCACAAAATCCATGGCGATGTCCTGCCACGGCCCCACGGGGTCCGCTACCTGTTGCAGAAGTCCTGCCGGTTTGCCAGTGGAGTGCTTGGCGACTGCGCATACGTAACACCTTTGCACGTAGTCCTCGATGTCCCGTCTCATGGTTGGCCACCAGAACTGGCGGCAGGCCAGATGTAGAGTCTTCACGAAGCCGTAATGGCCCGCCTGCCGCGCGTCATGGCACTGATAAAGCGCCCGGTCCCGCACGGTAGCTGGTACGTGCAATTTGGCTCCGTGCCAGGCCAGGCCATCCCGCATTGTAAGCGTACCGGGATGTGCCTGCACCCACTCGTCGGTTGCCAGCACCCCCTTGCAACCTCCCAGGAAATCGTCTGTCAACGCGCGGGCCGTGTGCTCTGCCCCCTCCGTCAGGCAGGGGGGCACCAGCGCCTGTACTACCTCCTCCCTCCGGCAGTCGTATTGAGGTAGCCGCGACAGGGCGTCCACCAGGAAGTTCCTGCCTCCGGGCACGTATTTGACTCGAAACCGGAAGTGCTGGAAGTACTGGGCCCACCGCACGTGCTTCGGGGACAGACGGCGAGGTGTCTGCAGGGCTTCCAGGTTCTTGTGGTCCGTCCACACCTCAAACACCTGGCTAGCCCCCTCGAGTAGGTGCCTCCACGTCCCCAAAGCCCAGCGGACCGCGAAGGCCTCTTTTTCCCAGATGGCCCAGGCTGTCTCTGTGGTGGTCAGTTGCTTGGACGCATACGCGCAAGGCCGCAGCACCCCCGTTTCATACCGCTGCAGCAGGACAGCCCCGACGGCCACGTCGCTGGCATCGGCCTGCACCACGTAGGGCAGGTCGGGGTTCGGGTGTCATAGGACGGGCTCTTTAGCGAACTGGGCCTTGAGCGCCTCAAAAGCTCGCTGACAAGCAGTGGTCCATACCAGCTTCTGCCCCGGTCGTGGCGGTGTTACCACGTGCTTTTTCCGTAGCAGATCTGTGAGTGGCAGGGCAATGGAGGCGAAGCAGGGGATGAACTGACGATAGAAGTTTGCGAAACCCAGGAAGCTCTGCAACTGCTTCCGGGTCCGC
The DNA here is from genome assembly GCA_024449315.1 of Daboia siamensis. Taxonomy (NCBI): domain Eukaryota; kingdom Metazoa; phylum Chordata; class Lepidosauria; order Squamata; family Viperidae; genus Daboia; species Daboia siamensis. Next base: position 3,770 of record JAKJMR010014041.1, on the reverse strand, counting down.
GGGGCCTGCCACTGCTGGATGGCCTCCACCTTTTTTGGGTCCATCTCCACCCCGTTTGCGGACACCCGATAACCCAGATAGTCTAGCCGGGACTTGTGAAACTCACACTTGGAGAGCTTCACGTACAGGCGGGCTTCCCTCAGTTTGGTCAACACGCAGCGAACCAGGGTGACATGTTCCTCCATCGTTGACGTATATATCAAGATATCATCAAGATACACTAAGACCCCCCGGTACAGGTGTTCATGCAGGACCTGGTTGATGAGCTGCATGAAGACCGCGGGGGCCCCTTGCAGACCAAATGGCATCACCCTGAATTGGAAGCTCCCCAACGGGCAATTAAAGGCCGTCTTCCATTCGTCACCGGCTTTGACCCGCACATGATAGTACGCCTCCCGGAGATCCAACCTGGTGAAAATCCGGCCACTGGTTAAATGGGCCAGGAGGTCCTTCATGAGAGGGAGGGGGTACAAATGCTCCACGCATACTGCGTTCACCCCCCGGTAGTCCACACACAGCCTGAGGGTCCCATCCTTCTTTGCCCTGAAGAGGACAGGAGTCGCCATCCTTGACCGGGCAGGTTAGATAAACCCCCTTCGCAAGTTCTGATCGATGTATCGTCGGAGCTCCTGCATTTCCCGGGGTGCCATCGCGTACATGCGGGGTTTGGGTAGCTTTACCCCCGGCTCCAGTTCGATCGCGCAGTCCGTAGAGTGGTGGGGCGGCAAGGCGTCACACTCTTTTTCGTCAAAAACGTCCGCTAGGTCCGCGTACTCTTGCGGCACCCGTACCCCAGGTCCGGCGTCGACCCCCGCGGCTCTCTCCGGCCCTCCAGGTTCCCCCGGACCCATGTAGGAATGCCGCGCAGGGGGTTGGGGTCCTGTTCCCAGGCGAAGGTGTCGGCACCCCCCCTCCCACCAAACCGTGGGGCCCCACTTGTCCAACCACGTGAGCCCCAGAATGATCGCCTCCGTCATGGACAGTACCACGACAAACCGCAACGTCTCCCAGTGTGTACCCAGTTCCAATCTCACTGGTGCCATTACGTGCGTGACGTAGGGACCCATCCACCTGCTGGAACCGAAGGGGTTTTGGCAACCGCTGTACGGGAATGCCAACCTCCGTTGCCACCGCCTGGCTGATGAGGCACCGCGTGCTTCCTGTGTCAATCAAAGCCTTACACGCCCTCCTTTCACCGGTTCGTGGACTCACCAGCATCACAGGTAACACAAAGGGACACACCGGAGCACTCACCATTGGGTCCTCCTCGTATTCATGGTCCTCAGACCCCTCCGACGTGTCGGTTCGTCCGTCCGCTGGTCCCTCTGAGCGAACCGGTGTTGACGCCTGGGGTGTCTCGGTAGCCATCTGGTACGCCACCCTGGAGCGTTCCGAGGTCCTTCTGGGAGCCGGGACCCGCGCCACCGGGGCGGTAGGCCTTACCCGGGGTGGTGGTAACGGGCAGTCCACCGCCCGGTGGCCTGGCTGGTCACAACGAAAGCAGCGGAACGTTGGTCGGGGCACCTGGGGGGGAACGGGTTGTGGCACTGCCGGTCCAGGCTTTCGCCCGTCGGCCTTTGGCACCCCGGGAACCCGCCAAGCCCCACTGCTCACCTCGGGCCTGCCCCATACATCCAACAGCGCAAGATCCAGCTCCACCGCCACCCGGAACCATGCCGTCGAGGCCGGCCCGAAAGTGGTGCACCAGCATGCGCTCTGGCCACGAGCGCAACGGACCCACAACCGTGCGGAACTCGTGCACATATTCCACCACCGGCCGGCCCCGTTGCCTGATGTTAAATATCTCGGCCTCCGCACAGTTGGTTCGGGAGACGTCCTCAAAACGGACGCGCAAGGCATCCAGGAATAGCCCGACATCGCCAAGCTCACGGGCGTGGTCGCTGTAGAGGTCGGCGGCCCAGGTTGCAGCCTCTCCCTGGAGACATGCTGTGACCACCACCACCATCGCCCACTGAGAGACGTAGGCCTGGCTGTATCCATCCAGGTGGTTGATGACCTGGCCCAAAAACATGGCCAGGCGATCAGGGTGGCCATCGTACGTTGCGGTGAGCGGCGGTGGGCCCCATACCACGCCCGGCCCCCAATACCTGACAGGTGGGGGGCCCTGGCCCTGAGACGCACCCCCGGCCTGGCTGCTGGCCGACCAGAGGGCCTTTCCGGCGTTGGCCAAACTTCACATCCTCTTTGTGCCGACGTAGTCGAGGCCCGAGTGCTGCCTTCCCCGGGCACCTTGAATTTCGGGCTGGCTAGCCGAAAGTGGGACGTCGTTGGTTGTTTGGGCGCCCCCCCGAGGGAACACTGGCCTGTGTCCGCCTCAGGGCCTGTGGCCGCCCAAGAGCCGCTGTCACGGGCCCCAACCTCCCCGAACCTGTCTCGCAATACGTCCATAGTCTGGCTACCAGGGGCGGTTGAGTAGTTCCATTCTTCCCCGTCGTCCTCAGTCAATCGTCTCTCCCTCCAGCCCGTCGGAGCCCCACTGGGCCGGGCCGTCCGCCCTTGCTCAAGCCCCGTGAGGCCCAGAACGGAGCTCAGCCACCACTCCCCGCCCAGAGTCTGGCTGCTGGCAACCTGGGACTCCATCCCAGGGCCCGCTGGTGGCGCCTCTCGTGTTTTGGGCCACACAACCGGCTGGGCGTCGTCCACACCCGCCTCCCTGAGGGGCTTCTCCACACCGGCCGCGCCGGTCTCCTCCATCCCTCCCTCCAGGGTGGCCCCTTGCACGCCTTCTGCCATGTCTCCAACAGCAGGGGAAAGGCACACAGCAGCAAGGCCGAAGGGAGAACGAGGGAACGCTGGCTTAATGTCAAACCTCGTCCTGCGGCAAGCAGAACAAAAGCCGAAAGCAGGAATGAGAGACCACCTCCACGAGCTGCAAACACTTTATTCCTCAAGGCAGCAACCCGCGGCAGGAAATAAAGCCAGCGTTGGCCGCTACCCGCAACCAACGCTGTTATATACACACCCATAGTACACACCGAAACCCCACCCAAACACACCCACGCCCTCCCATCCTCTATATCCACCACTCCCCTCCCCGGAAGGTCCTTCCGTCAGGCACCTCGTCGGGTAAATCTCTGTTCGTGCGTTCCCCCTGATGTGCTCTAACCCCAAAACCCATCCTGGCTCCTCCCGGCTCTGGCCCCCTCCGTGGCCGTTGATGGCCAACCCCACCAGTCGCCCTGGCGCCGCAGCAGGAACACGCCCGTCTCCCATACGGCCTGTCACGGAGCCTGTCGTCGCGTGGGCGGGGTTGTCCTGCGCCCGCGGCACCCTGTCCCGAGTCCCGGTCCGCTCCGTTGAGGGTGGGCTGAGCGGTTGCGGCACCCCGCTGGGCCCGGGGAGGGCCGGTAGCAGCAGGCGGGCTCCCGGGGCAGCAGCCGCCGTCAGCCGGTTGTGCGCAGCTGCGCCAGCCGTCCTGCTGGGTACGCCGGCCACCGTGGCGTTCTGTGCACGTGCGGCAGCCGACAGGGACGGTGGCGAGGAGACATCCGTCCGGAGCGTTCCTTGAGTCGCCAAGGAGCAGAGCGGGGCCGGCGAGCCGTCTGAGCCCTCGGCGAGCTCATTGGCACAAGGTGGGTTTTCAAAGCCAAACCACTTGCCAACGGACTCTACCTTTATAAGGCCCGTTTGGTAGCTCAGGGGTTGGCCCAGCGCTACATGGAGGACTACGGGGAGACCTACTCTCCAACCGTCCGGGCAGAGAGCGTCAAGGCCGCCCTCGTAACTGCAGCCGCTCTGGGGGAGGAAGT
>JAKJMR010014040.1:0-13959 GCA_024449315.1 Daboia siamensis | reverse complement strand
GAGGAGGAGGAGGAGGAGGAGGAGGAGGACTGAGGGGTCTTTGGTGCTCTGTGAGCTTGCTTGTTTTCTTGCAGATGTTTCATGACCCAACTAGGCAACATTATCAGTGCTGGAAGGGAGTGGGGTTTGTGGAGAGGAGGAGGAGGACTGTGGGGTACATGGTGCTCTCTGAGCTTCATTGTTTTCTTGCAGATGTTTCATTACCCATCATCAGTGCTAGAAAGGAGGGGGATGTGGAGTGAGGAGGAGGAGGAAGAGGAGGAGGAGGAAGAGGAGGAAGAGGAGGAAGAGGAAGAGGAGGACTGTAGGATCCTTGGTGTCCTCTGAGCTTGCTTGTTTTCTTGCAGGCATTGCATGACCCAGCTAAGTAACATCATCAGTGCTAGAAGGGAGTGGAGTTTGTGCAGAGGAGGAGGAGGAGGAGGAGGAGGAGGAGGAGGAGGAGGAGGAGGAGGAGGAGGAGGAGGACTGTAGGATCCTTGGTGCCCTCTGAGCTTGCCTGTTTTCTTGCAGGCGTTTCATAACCCAACTAAGTAACATCATCAGTGCTAGTAAGGAGCGCTGTTTGCTGTCGGTTTATATTCCGGGGTCTTGCCTGTCTGGGGGGGTGGGTGGGGGTCTTATGGATTCTTTGGTTGGGCTGTTTATTATTGGCTCTTTGGCAGCTTCTTGATGGGGGAGTTGCTTACTTGATTGCTGGTCTGAAGGTGACCTTGGAGTTAATCTATGCCGATCCACGTGCCGATCCCCGGTGGAGAGGGGCTGGGGTCTTTTGGTTCCCTTTTGGGCTGGTTGACTGTCTCTTTTGCATAGTCCATAGATGTTGTTGATGTCTATGTCTCTATTGATGGCTGATCTGTCAGAGTGCCAGGCTTCTGGAATTTCCCCGGCATTTTTCGATTTGGCCTGGTGTAGGATTGTCACATTTTCCCAATTGGTTAATTGTTCTCATGGTCAAGAAATTTGTCTTTAGTTCTAGGTTGCTTCTCCCTCCGATTACTTTCAAAGCCTTCAGGTGCTTTGCAGAATAGGTTCCCCCGGCCTTCTTCTTTCTGGCAGCCCCTCAAATACTGGAATATTACTATCAAGCTCTTCTCCAAAGCTCTTCTCCAAAGCCCCCGAAGGCAGGAGAAGAAGCAACGGATGGAAACTAGTCAAGGAGAGAAGCAACCTGGAAGTAAGGAGAAACTTCCTGACAGTTGGAACAATTAACCAGTGGAACTCCTTGCCTCCAGAAGCTGTGAATGCTCCATTACTGGAGGTTTTTAAGAAGAGACTGGACAGCCATTTGCCTGAAATGGTATAAGGTTTCCTGCCTGAGTAGGGGGTTGGACTAGATGACCTCCAAGGTCCCTTCCAACTTTTTTATTATTATTATGATGATGATGATGATGATGATGATGATGATGATGATGATGTCACCCCTAGTCCTTCTCTTCATTAAACTAGGGATAACTAATTCCTGCAACCGTTCTTTATATAATAATAATAATAACAGCAGCACCCCAGACTTAACAATTGTCGAGAAGAAAGACAAAAAAAGTCTGGATAGTGAATGTGGCAGCTCCTGGTTACAACCGAATAGACGAGAAAGAACCGGAGAAGATCACAAAATGCAAAGACCTACAAATAGAAATAGAACGACTGTAGCAAAGGCAAGCAAGGGTGGTACCAATAGTAAGAGGCGCCTTGGGTGCAATCCTAAAATAACTGGAGCACCACTGGAACACCTAATAGTGGTGGTAATAATAGTAATAATATTAGTGGTAATAATAATAATAAAATAATAATGCTGGTGATGATGATGATGATGATGATGATGATGATAATAATAATAATAATAATAATAATAATAATAATAATAATAATAATAGGCCCCTTGGGTGCAATCCCAAAACAACTGGAGCACCACTTGAACAACATCATCGGCATTCACAAATTCGCCATCAGTCAATTGCAAAAGGCGGCCTTGCTAGGAACTGCTTCCATCCTGCGACGAGATCTGTAATACCATCCAACATCCACATCTGCCTATCCCGGGTCCTTGGTAAGGACTCGATAGGTAGACAAAAATGCCAAATCCAGTCTGAACATCTGGCTGACTGCGATGATCAATAATAATAAAGTTTGAAGGGACCTTGGAAGTCATCTAGTCCAACCCCCTGCTCAGGCAGGAAACCCTATATCATTTCAGACAAATGGCTGTCCAGTCTCTTCTTAAAAACTTCCAGTGTTGGAGCATTCACAGCTTCTGGAAGCAAGCAGTTCCACTGATTAATTGTTCTCACTGTCAGGAAGTTTCTCCTGAGTTCCAGGTTGCTTCTCTCCCTGATTAGCTTCCATCCGTTGCTTCTTGTCCTGCCTTCAGGCACTTTGGAGAATAGCTTGACTCCCTCTTCTTTGGGGCAGCCCCTCAGATACTGGAAGGCTGCTATCATGTCTCCCCTATTTCTTCTTTTCTTTAGACTAGCCAAACCCAAGTCCTGCAGCCATTTTTCATATGTTTTAGTCCCCAGGCCTTGGATCATCTTAGTTGCTCTTCTCTGATTTTTTCCCAGACTCTCAACATCGTTTTTGTGATATGGTGACCAAAACTGGCTGCAGTGTTCCAGGTGTGGCCTCACTGGGGTTTTGTAAAGCGGTACTAATACCTCGTGTGATCTTGATTCTATGCCTGTTTATACAACCCAGGATTGTGTGAGCTTTTTTGGCTGCTGCTGCACACTGCTGGCTCATAGTCAAGAAGTCTAAAGTCTTAAAGAGACCAATGTTGGACAGCCGTGGTCTAGGGTCTCTTGCTTGAGCAGGGGGTTGGACTAGAAGACCTCCAAGGTCCCTCCTAACTCTTTTATTCTGAATTTATTCTGTTTCTGAATTTATTCTGAATTTATTCTGCTTCCAGTTTTATCTAATCATCTTCAATGTCACCTTCTTTTTAAGGTGGATATTTGCAGGATGAGGATGAGTCAGCTCTCCAGGAAAAATTGCTCTGTTAATGGGGATTTAAATATTTCAGGAGATGCATTGGGGGTAAATTGTCAACAGGAAATAAAAGTCGAAAAACTCTCCCATTCCTTGTTAGCTCAGCCAGAGACAGCCTTGCCAGTTCCTTCCATGGAAGACTCCACTCAGGGTTTTCCTTCCAACATTAAATTCAGCAATGGATGAACTAAAAAATACACTGATCTTGAAATTTATTTGGCAAGGTAAAAAAAAAAAGGCAGAATTAGATTGAAAACGCTACAAGAAGGCAAAGAAAATGGAGGATTTGGGCTGCCAGATTGGGCCCTATGCTATCAAGCATCTGCACTAACATGGATGAAAGAATGGATAACCCTTAGACATAAAAGATTACTATATCTAGAAGGGCATAACCTGTAACTTGGTTGGCATGCCTTCCTATGGTATGGCAAGAATAAATACATAGATACTTTCAAAACCACTATATAAGAAACGCACTTCTTCTAGAATGGGAAAAGGTGAAAGCGAAAATTTACATGAAAATACCTGGATGGGACTTCCGGGTGGCAAGGCGCCGCCGCCGACAGCTGCTTTTAGCTTGTCAGCTTCGCGGCTTTGTAGAACCGCCGAAAACAGCGCCGATCAGCTGTTTCGGCGGTTCGGAAGCCCCCTCCTCGGGAGAAGAGGAGGGGGTGAGTTTCCAAGTAGGGGAAGGGCTCTCTGGGGCCGTCAGGGCTTAAAGCTCTGGCGGCTGGAAGATTGAGCCCCCCCGAAGCTTGGATTTCTCCGGGCTGCGCAGCGTGTCTGCTCCGTTTTTCCTGGAGCAGAACAAGGCGAACGCAACCATCCCTGCCTACAAGAATGGATTTTGGAAGATAATGGAAGCAGGCAGAGCGATGCAAGAGAACAAGGAGTAAGTGAACTTTTGAACTTTGGCTCAATCTACATTGAAGACTTAGAAAGTGAAAGTGCGTAGTTGCAAAAGGGGGAAAAAATGGCGGCTAAATCTTCTTCTAAACTTCCTAAAACTGCGGGGGCTTCCCCCCTGCCGCAATCTTCAGCGCAAGTGTTAGCACCTCCTGCACCTCTACCTTCGCCTGCCTTAACAGTTAAAGTTTTGGAAGATGCTTTGGAAAAACATTCACAGCATTTGGCTGAGATGATAGATGAGAAGATGGATGAGAAGCTGACAGAAAAATTTACAGTAATGAGGGAGGACATCTTGCTTGCATTTCAAGGCATGGCGATATGTATTGAACGCCTTGACGAAAGAGTGGAGGATCTCACTCAAAATAATACTAAACTGGATGCAAAGATACTAGAGACTGAGAATGTGGTGGATAAAATTGATTACGACTTGACATTGGTACAATATCATGAAATGGAGTTTGCTGTGAGGATAAGAGGTCTTAAGGAGAATTTAAAGGAAGATTTGAAAAAATTAGTTTCTGTTGCTCTCGAAGACGTGCTGGGAAGGCCAGCTGAAGGAATTGCAGAAGATATAGACAAAATTTTCCGTGTTAACTCCTGGATTGCGAGACAAAGGAAATTACCTAGAGATGTGGTTGTTTACTTTACAAAGAGAGCAATCAGGAATGAAGTTATTCAAGTTTCTTATAATACAAAGCTTGTGATTGCTGACCAAGAAGTTTTGGTTTTAAAAGAGATCCCTCCAAAAATCCTAAGGAAACGTAAGGAATTTGCATTTCTAGCACACGAGCTTAAGCGACGCGATGTCAGGTTCAGATGGGAGATTCCAGTGGGTATGGTGGTAATGTTTGAAGATACAAGATACCGTCTCGCTACGGTCCTGCAGGCACGTGATTTTTATAGCAATGTTTTAAAAGCAATTCCTATACCACTTCTGGAACCAACAAAGGAGGGAAAGTCTTATGATGCTGAAGGAATACAGATAGATGAGACAGCAGCAGGAGTGATTCAAATTTCAACAGTAGAAGAAGCAAAGGACCAGAGGGTTACCCGAGCTGCTTCGAGACGAGCCAGACGTGAGCAAGACCAAGACCAGCAGAATGTTGTGGAACCTTCAAAATGTACCTATAGCCAAGCTGTGGGAGGAGCGCGACCTAAAAATGTAAAAGGGATTCTGGAAAACGCGCTTCAAAAGCTTCGGGTTGCCAGAAATGGTGACTAAGTTTTTAACTTGGAATGTTAATGGATTAAACTCACCACAAAAGAGAAAGAAAATTTTTCAATATTTAAAGCAATTTAAGACTGACGTTATTTGCTTACAAGAAACACATATTAGAGTTATGGACCAAAAGTATTTATCAAATTTAAGACTAGGTACACAATTTATTGCCTCTGCAGTTAACAAGAAAAATGGAGTGGTTATTTATGTCAAGAATACAATTACAGCAGAGTTAATTGAAGCTGATCAACAAGGAAGATATGTTATTGTGGACTTGTTACTAGAAGGTAAAAGAACTCTTTTGGTTGGATTATACGCGCCCAATCAACAGCAAGCTGACTTTTATAGTTTGTTACACAGCAGGATTACCCAATTGGATTACAAATCTTTTATTTTTATGGGAGACTGGAATGGTGTTCTGAATGTACAAATGGATAAGAGTGGATCTTACAGAAGTACCCCAAGTCATGCTAAATTGCCTAAATCTTTTTTTGAAATGATGGACGATATGGACTTACGTGATGTTTGGAGGGAAAGGAACTTACAAGAAAGAGACTATACTTTCTTTTCTGATAGACACCAATCTTTTTCCAGGATTGATTTTATACTATTGTCTAATGATCTTTTTTTTAGAACTAAGAGGATAAAGATTTGTTCAAAGACTATGTCTGATCACAGCCCAGTTTGGCTAGAGATTGGAAAAGACAGTAGAGAACGACGTTCCTGGCGTTTAAATGAGAATCTCTTCAGAAATCAGAAAAATGTGGAAGAGTGTAAGAAACAGATGAAGGTTTTTTTTGAAACGAATATGCATAAGGGTACTTCTATGGAAATGGTATGGGATGCTAGTAAGGCGTATATGAGAGGTGTGTTGATATATCTTAATAATAAATATAGACGCAATTTGGAATTTAGGAGGAAAGAATTGGAGACAGAGATTAAGGAAAAAGAAAAGGCTTTAATTTTGAATCCATCGGATGTGAAGATTAAAGAGACTATTAAGCTGTTAAGAGGACAATTTGATAAGTTAATGGCTGATCAGGTGGCAACTAATCTACGGTTTGCAAGGCATAATACTTTTTGCAATGCCAATAAACCAGGCAGATGGTTAGCTTATATGTTAAGAAAGAAGCAAAGGGTTTCTAATATAGATAAAATAGAACATAAGGGAAAGATTGTGTATCAACAGAATCTTATTAAGGAAACCTTTGTTGATTTTTTTTCTAAATTATATGCTAGTGACAAGATTAATGAAACGGACATTGACTTATATTTGAAAGATTTTAGCATCCCGGTTCTTACGCAAGACCAAAAAGAAGAAATGAATCAGTTGATAACTGAGGAAGAAATATACTTGGCAATTAAACAGTTAAAAGTAGGTAAAGCGCCAGGCACTGATGGTTTGACTGCTGTGTATTATAAAAATCTACAGTTTGAGATGATAAAGCCATTAAAGGAACTGTTTCAGACAATTCAAAAAGGGGGAGGAGTGCCTCCGTCTTGGAAAACTGCTTTTATTTCTTTAATTCCTAAAGAAGATCAGGACGCTACTCAAGCAAAAAACTATAGGCCAATTTCACTTTTGAATACGGACTACAAGATATTTGCTAAGGTTTTAGCTAGTCGACTTATGAGGGTATTGCAACAGGTAATTCATGGTGATCAAACTGGGTTTATAAGTGGTAGACGAATGAAAAATAATGTGAGACATATAGTTGATTTGTTGGAATTTTTGGAAAGGAATAACCAGATCTCTGCAGCATTGATTTTTTTGGATGCTGAAAAAGCCTTTGATCAATTGGATTGGAAATTTTTGTTAAAAGTATTAGATAAAATGAATTTTGGGGATGAATTTTTACAACCAATTAGGGCAATATATCAGAAGCAAACAGCTCGAATAATTGTTAATAATAGTTTGACTGAAATGTGTAATATTGAAAAGGGCACGAGGCAGGGTTGCCCGTTATCACCCTTGTTATTTGTTTTAACGTTGGAGATATTATTGATTAAAATACGGAATTCGGAAACAATTAAGGGAATTCAAATAAGAGATCAGGACTATAAATTGAGGGCGTTTGCGGATGATCTGGTTATTACTTTGACACATCCAGAAAATTCTGTTATGGAATTGATGGAGTTAATATCGCAATATGGGAAAGTTTCTGGATTTAAGATTAACATACAAAAAACTAAAATTTTATCTAAAAACATGACAGCATTACAAAAGGTTTCTTTAGAAAGCTTAACTGGATTTGAAATTGTTGAAAGGGTTAAATATTTGGGGGTATATCTAGCACCCTCAAATGTTAAATTATATAAAAATAATTATGAAAAGTTATGGAATAAAGTGCAAAAAGAATTGGATAGTTGGAAAAAATTACAACTATCATTATTGGGAAGAATTGCAGCAGTAAAGATGAATGTTTTGCCAAAATTTTTATTTTTGTTTCAAATGATACCCATTCTCAAAAAGGATTCAAATTTGGAGGAATGGCAGAAGGGTATTAACAAATTTGTCTGGGCAGGGAAAAGGCCACGGGTCAAATTTAAAATTATGCAGGATATACGCGAAAGAGGTGGTCTAAGAATGCCCAATCTTAAATTATATTATGAAGCTGCTGCATTAGCAGCTATAAGTGATTGGATCAATTTGACACAGGGGAGACTGTTAAATCTTGAAGGGTATGATTTGTTATTTGGTTGGCATGCATATTTATTGTATGACAAAAAGGTAGATAATGTGTTCAAAATGCATATTTTGAGGTATGCTTTGTTGCGAGTTTGGAAAAAGCACAGACAAAAGTTAAATTATAAGATACCGTTATGGGCAATACCCAAACACGAAATAGAGAATATAAATGTTGGATTGAAACATGATGTGACTACATATAAGGAAATTTTGAGCTTGGAGAGGAATGTGTGGTGTTTGAAGTCATATAATCTTTTACGAGAAAAAAAGATTGTACAAACTTGGTTTCAATATGGACAATTACAAGCCAGGTGGAAAGAAGATCAGAAGATTGGTTTTTTGATGGATGATGAAAATTTGGTAAAACAAATTAGAAATCAGGGACCAGCGCATATTAAACGGATATATCTTGCATTGATAGAGATTGACTCAGAAACAGAAATTGTTAAGGATTGTATGATAAAATGGGCACAGAATATTCAGGAAGTTATCACAATGGATACTTGGGAAAAGATCTGGGTGAGAAATGTGAAATTTACGCAAGCTCAAAATCTAAGAGAGAACTTTTATAAAATGTTTTATAGATGGCATTTAGATCCTAGAAAGTTAGCAAGTATGTATCCGAATTACCAGCCCAAATGTTGGAGATGTGGTGGCGAAGATGCAACGTATTTTCATATATGGTGGACTTGTAAAAAGATCAAACCATTTTGGATTAAAATTTGGTGGAATATGCAGAAGATATTCAAGAAAAGGATAAAGTTTTGTCCGCAATTGTTTTTACTGGGCATTATTACTGATACTATTGTGTTGGACATTAATTTGATGTTGAACTTAATTACGGCAGCGAGACTCTTAATAGGGCAATATTGGAAGAAGGAAGAACTGCCGACTATAGAGGAATGGACTTTAAAAGTTTCCAACCTGGCGGAAATGGCAAAGATCTCAGCATATTTGAAAGATCATTCTCAACAACGATATATTGTGGAGTGGAAGAAATGGATTGATTACATCCAGAATAAATATGGGACTAAAAAGTTTTATCTAGCATTTGAATAAGTATATTGCTTGTAGTCAACTTATAAGAGCTAAAGTGCGAGAGATTTAATAGTTTATTGTTGTTAGCATATGAGAGTTTATGATTGGTTATTTTATTTTTATACCTTGTATCCAGCTCTGGGAAGTCCGGGGGGGGGAGGGGGGAAGGGGAGGGTGAGAGGGTGGGATAGGGTTGGGGAGGGTTGGGGGATGGGATGTAATAATTAAAATGTATTGAAAAACTTTTCAATTAAAAAAAAAAAAAAAAAAAAGAAAATACCTGGATGGCTTTCAACAGTGGAAGCGTTTGTTCACCCTAACCTAATTAAAACTATGAGCAAATTGTGACTTATAAAGGCCTTTTGAATATTGAAGGAAAGCTTAAATCTAGACAAGAGCTAGAAGAACAGGGCATTGATCTATCATGGTGGCCACACCTGCAAATTCAAACGAGATATGAAAAAGATGCTAAAACATCTGGGTTTTATAAAAAGCAGACAGAATTTGACCACATACTATTGGCATCAGATGAAAGATTGATTAAGAAACTGTATAAGTACATGCTAAGTTTAAAGATGGAAGAGGAACAAGTTAAAGAAAGAATGATACCATGGGCAAAAAATTTTGGGCATAACATAGAGCTAGAAAAATGGCAAAGCCTTGGAAAAGAAACTAAAAGAGGGGTCTTCAAACTTGGCCCTTTGATGACTTGTAGACCTCAACTCCCAGAATTCCTCAGCTAGGCACTCTGGCTGAGGAACTCTGGGAGTTGAAGTCCACAAGTCATCGAAGGGCCAAGTTTGAAGACCCCTGGTCTAAAATAACACAGGCGGTGGCTTACAAAGAAAATGTATATAAAATGTTTTATAGATGGCACCTACCAACTGTGAGGTTAACAAAAACGTTTAAAAATATGTCTAGCAATTGTTGGAAATGTAGACAAAAACCAGGCACATATTATCATCTTTGATAGACTTGCCCTAAGGCTAAAAGATTTTGATCAAAAATACATATACGGTTAGAGAACATGATTAAAAAAAACACGTAGATTTTAAGCCAGAATTATTTCTGTTAGGAATAATTTCAGGAAATTGTGAGAAAGAATGTGTATATTTAATGTAAAGTATGATCGGCAGCAAGAACTGTATTTGCTCAACTTTGGAAGGATGAAGAATTACCACCTGAGGAAGAGATAATTAAGAAAATTTTGGACTGTGCAGAAATGGACAGATTGGCACTAAAATGAAAGAGAAAGAAGATTCAGAATACTTTAGAACATGGGATAGATTTTATGAATGGCTAGAAAAAAAAGCGAGGTAGAGAGAAAGGAGTTTAACATGTATTAGTAAGCTAAACATTGGAACCCAGACAACATGTTGCTGATAAAATATTAAGGATTGGTGATTATAAAAAATTAATAAAATATGGCTATATAAAATATAATTCAGCAATTTAATTTGGGGATGGGAGAAAAAGCTTTTTAGAGGTTATTCTTACCCAAGAGTATTGGATCAGCTTGCTAATCTACCCCAAATCAAGAGATCCCCCATTCCTTTTTCTTGTGTGCCAAGCATGCAACATACAGGTAGTTCTCGATTTACGACCAGAATTGGGATGGGGTTTTCCATTGCTAAGTGATGTGGTCGTTAAATGAATCGCACCCAGTTTTTACAACTGGCTTTCCTGCAGCCGTTAAGCGGATCCAGCTTCCCTCCATTGACTTTGCTCATCGGAACCTTTGTGGAAGGTGGCAAATAGCCATCGCTTATGACCATTGCAAAGCCATTTGGACGTTAAGCAAGGCCTACCCTTTCTTGCCACAATCAATCAGCTATTCACAGCAAATCTAGCTTCCGCTACACAGGGGTCTTCAAACTTGGCCCTTTTATGACTTGTGGACTTCAACTCCCAGAATTCCTCAGTCGGCGTTTTGATGAACCTGTGGACTTGGATCCAGACCAGGGGCCTTCAAACTTGGCTTTTTTATGACTTGTGGACTTCAACTCCCAGAATTCCTCAGCCAGGCACGCCTGGCTGAGGAATTCTGGGAGTTGAAGTCCACAAGTCATAAAAAAGCCAAGTTTGAAGGCCCCTGTGCTACCAGCTTTGTTTGTCACAGGTGGTCTGTGAAGGTCAGAGATGGTGATCAGGGATCCTGGGATGCTGCAACTGTCATCAATAAATGCCTGTTGCAAGCACCCAAATGGCGGCCATGTGCCCAGAGAGATGCTGTAACGGTTGCAAGCATGAGGACTTGTCCTTTCAGTTCAATTTAGAATAGAGCTGGAAGGGACCTTGGAGGTCTTCTAGTCCAACCCCCTGCTCAAGCAAGAGACCCTATACAGTCTGAGACAAGTGGCTGTCCAGTCTCTTCTTGAAAAACCCACAACTTCTGAGGACAAGCTCTTCCACTGGTTGACTGTGCTCACTGTTAGGAAGTTTCTCCTTAATTCCAGGTTGCTTCTCTCTTTGATCACTTTGCCTGCGTTGTTTCTCATTCTGCCTCCTGGTACTTAGGAAAATAACAGAATAACCAAGTTGGAAGGGACCTTGGAGGTCATCTAGTCCAACCCCCTGCTCAGTCAGGAAACCAAATCCCATTTCAGACAAATGGCTGTCCAGTCTCTTTTTACAAACTTCCAGGGTTGGAGGACCCACAACTTCTGGAGGCAAGGAGTTCCACTGGTTAGTTGTTCTCATTGTCAGGAAGTTTCTCCTTAGTAGTTCTAGTAGTAGTTGCTTCTCTTCAGATAAGTTGACCCCCTCCTTTTCTTTGTGGCAGCCCCTCAAATACTGGAATACTGCTATCATGTCTCTCCCCCCCCACACACACCCCATCTTTCTTTTCTCTGGACTAGCCGAACCCAAATCCCTCAACCGTTCTTCATATGTTTTAGTCTCCAAGCCTTTAATCATCTTAGTTGCTCTTTGCATTTTTTTCCCAAAGTGTCAACATCTTTTTTGTAAGGTGGTGAATAAAACCGGTGTGTATTCCAGATGTGGCCTTACTAAGGCTTTATATAGTGGTACTAATAACCAGATCCTGAAGCGGGAACTCAAATCCTTTGGCCCCCTCATGAGAAGGAAGGACTCACTGGAGAAGAGCCTAATGCTGGGAAAGGTTGAGGGGAAGAGAAGAAGGGGACGACGGAGAATGAGGTGGCTGGATGGAGTCCCTGAAGCAGGAGGCCTGAGCTTAAATGGACTCCAGAAGATGGTGGAGGACAGGAAGGCCTGGTCGGAAACGACTTCGCAACTAACAACAACAGGGTGGAATTGAGGCCTTTGAACTCTGGTGTTGGAGAAGACTCCTGCGAGTCCCTTGGACTGCAAGGTGATCAAACCGGTCAGTCCTAGAGGAGATCCACCCTGACTGCTCTTTAGAAGGCCAGATCCTGAAGTGGAAACTCGAATACTTTGGCCACCTAATGAGAAGGAAGGACTCACTGGAGAAGAGCCCAATGCTGGGAAAGGTTGAGGTCAATAGAAGAAGGGGACGACAGAGAATGAGGTGGCTGGATGGCGTCACTGAAGCAGGAGGCCTGAGCTTAGATGGACTCCAGAAGATGGTGGAGGACAGGAAGGCCTGGAGGAACGTCGTCCATGGGGTCACGATGGGTCGGACACGACTTCGCAGCTAACAACAACAACAACTAATACTTCACATGATTTTGATTCTAGGCCTCTGTTTCTCCAACCAAGGATTGTACTGGCTTTTTTTGGCGGCAGCTGCACACGGCTGGCTCATGTTGAAGTGATCGTCCACTAGGACTGCAAGGTCCCTGGCAGAGTTGCTGCTTCTGAGCCAGGTTTGGCCTAATCTGCACTTGTAGCTTTGGGGCTTTTTTTCCTGCCTAAGTTTAAAACCTTGCTTTCCTCCTCCTCCTCTTCCTCCTCTTCCTCTTCTTCCTCCTCCTCCTCTTCCTCCCTTCCTGTTCCTCCTCCTCCCTCCCCTCCTCT
This sequence comes from Daboia siamensis, assembly GCA_024449315.1. Classification (NCBI taxonomy): domain Eukaryota; kingdom Metazoa; phylum Chordata; class Lepidosauria; order Squamata; family Viperidae; genus Daboia; species Daboia siamensis. Next base: position 1,162 of record JAKJMR010014040.1, on the reverse strand, counting down.
TCCTCTTCTTCCTCCTCCTTCTCCTGTTCTTCCTTTTCTTCTTCCTCCTCCTGTTCTTCCTCCCCTCCTCTTCCTCCCCTCCTCTTCTTCCTCCTCCTCCTCCCCTCCCTCCTCTTCCTCCTCCTCCCCCTCCCCTCCTCCTCTTTCCTCCTCTTCCTTCTCCTCTTCCTCTTCTTCCTCCTCCTCCTCCTCCTGTTCTTCCTTTTCTTCCTCCTGTTCTTCCTTTTCTTCTTCCTCCTCCTGTTCTTCCTCCTGTTCTTCCTCCCCTCCTCTTCCTCCTCCTCCTCCTCTTCCCTCCTCTTCCTCCTTCTCCTCCTCTTCTTCCTCCTCCTCCTCTTTCAGTGGAACGATTTGCTTCCTCCTTATGGCTGAATGTTGACTCTCCCTGCTGCACCAAAGAACATCCCATAAGTTGGGACTCCCGAGAGCTGAACGTCTGAATCTGCCCTTGACCCGGGACATCGCTGAGGGCCCCTCGGGAAGAAGCAGAGCGCTGCAGCCAACCACGAAGGCCGTTCGTCCCCTTAATCAGGACGGTAAGGCTGGCATCTAACCTTGAGGGTGCCCAAATGACAAAGCGCGCCTGGCGGCCCCACCACGCAGGCTCATCTCCTTCCCGGGCGTCTGCTGAGGTTGCCCAGGAGGACACCAGGGAGGAGGCTGGCCTGCACAAGGGAGCCGGAGGTCCTGGCCCTCGCCCCACAGACGTCCCCGGGGGAAGGTCTGGGACAAATCAGTCTGGCTGGGATGCCCATGGCATAATCCCGGAGGGGTGGGTAATGCTCCGAGAGGCGGCTGTGGACACCGTCAGGCCCAGCAGCTCTTGAAAGTTGCTCCCGATTTACTCTGGAGTGTAATTAATTCTTTCTTTCTTTCTTTCTTTCTTTCTTTCTTTCTTTCTCGTCCCTTTCCCTTCTCCTCCCTCCCTTCCTTCCCTCCTCTCCCCTTCCTTCCTTCCTTCCTTCCTTCCTTCCTTCCTCCCTCTTTCTTTCTTTCTTTCTTTCTCTTTCTTTCTTTCTTTCTTTCTTTCTTTCTTTCTTTCTTTCTTTCTCGTTGCTTTCCCTTCTCCTCCCTCCCTCCTTCTCTCCCTTCCTTCATTCTTTTCCTTCCCTTCCCTTCTCCTCCCTTCCTTTTTCTCTCTTCCCTCCCCTTCCCTTCCTCC
>JAKJMR010014035.1:0-10559 GCA_024449315.1 Daboia siamensis | reverse complement strand
GTCCAAGTCTATGCCCCAACCACCAGTGCTGAAGAGGATGAAATTGATCGGTTCTATGAAGCCCTACAGCATCTTATAGAACTAACACCAAAAAATGATGTTCTTATCATCATGGGGGATTGGAATGCTAAAGTAGGAAGCCAAAAGATAACCGGAATAACAGGCAAGTTTGGCCTTGGAGTGCAAAATGAAGCAGGGCACAGGCTGATAGAATTCTGTCAAGAGAATACGATGGTGATAGCAAACACTCTTTATCAACAACCCAAGAGACGGCTCTACACATGGACATCACCAGATGGTCAACACAGAAATCAGATTGACTATATGCTCTGCAGCCAAAGATGGAGAAGCTCTATACAGTCAGTAAAAACAAGACCAGGAGCTGACTGTGGCTCAGACCATGAGCTTCTCCTTGCAAAGTTTAGGCTTAAACTGAAGAAAGTAGGGAAAAGCACTAGGCCAGTCAGGTATGAATTAAATCATATCCCTGTTGAATATACAGTAGAGGTGACAAATAGATTTAAGGAATTAGATCTGATAGACAGAGTGCCTGAAGAACTATGGACAGAGGTTCGCGACATTGTACAAGAGGTAGCATCCAAAACCATCCCAAAGAAAAAGAAACGCAAGAAAGCAAAATGGCTGTCTGAGGAAGCTTTGCAAATAGCTGAGGAAAGGAGGGAAGCGAAAGGCAAGGGAGGAAAAGAAAGATACGCCCAATTGAATGCAGAATTCCAGAGAATAGCTAGAAGAGATAAGAATGCCTTCTTAAATGAACAGTGCAAAGAAATAGAAGAAAACAATAGAATAGGGAGGACCAGAGATCTTTTCAAGAAAATTAGAGAAATGAAGGGAACGTTTCATGCAAAGATGAGCATGATAAAGGACCAAAATGGCAGAGACCTAACAGAGGCAGAAGAGATCAAGAAGAGGTGGCAAAATTACACAGAAGAACTATATAAGAATGAGCTTAACGTCCCTAATAATCACAGTGAGGTGGTCACTGACCTCGAGCCAGACATCCTAGAATGTGAAGTGAAGTGGGCCTTAGAAAAACTGAGCAACAACAAAGCTAGTGGAGGTGACAGTATTCCAGCTGAGCTATTCAAAATCTTAAAAGACAATGCAGTAAAAGTGCTACACTCAATTTGCCAGCAAATTTGGAAAACTCAACAGTGGCCACAAGATTGGAAAAGATCAGTTTACATTCCAATTCCAAAGAAAGGCAGTGCCAAAGAATGTTCAAACTATCGCACCATTGCACTCATTTCTCATGCTAGTAAAGTCATGCTTAAAATCCTACAAGCTAGACTTCAGCAGTATGTGGATCGAGAACTACCAGAAGTACAGGCAGGATTTCGAAGAGGCAGAGGAACTAGAGATCAAATTGCCAACATACGCTGGATCATGGAGAAAGCTAGGGAGTTCCAGAAAAACATCTACTTCTGCTTCATTGACTATGCTAAAGCCTTTGATTGTGTGGATCATAACAAACTGTGGCAAGTTCTTAAAGAGATGGGAGTACCAGACCATCTTATTTGTCTCTTGAGAAACCTATATGCGGGTCAAGAAGCAACAGTGAGAACTGGACACGGAACCACTGATTGGTTCAAAATTGGGAAAGGAGTCCGGCAAGGCTGTATACTGTCGCCCTGCCTATTTAACCTATATGCAGAGCACATCATGAGAAAGGCTGGGCTCAATGAATCAAAAGCTGGAATTAAGATTGCCGGAAGAAATATCAACAACCTTAGATACGCAGATGATACCACTCTAATGGCAGAAAGTGAAGAAGAACTAAAGAGCCTCTTGTTGCGAGTGAAGAAGGAGAGTGCAAAAGTTGGGTTGAAACTTAACATTAAGAAAACCAAGATCATGGCATCTGGCCCTCTCAGTTCCTGGCAAATAGATGGGGAAGAAATGGAGGTAGTGACAGATTTTATTTTCCTGGGCTCCAAGATCACTGCAGATGGGGACTGTAGCCAAGAAATTAAAAGACGCTTGCTCCTCGGGAGGAAAGCCATGGCAAATCTAGACAGCACACTAAAAAGCAGAGACATCACCCTGTCAACAAAAGTACGTATAGTCAAGGCTATGGTCTTCCCAGTTGCAATGTATGGCAGCGAAAGTTGGACCATAAAAAAGGCTGAGCGCCAAAGAATTGAGGCCTTTGAACTATGGTGCTGGAGAAGACTCCTGCGAGTCCCTTGGACTGCAAGGCGATCAAACCGGTCAGTCCTAGAGGAGATCAATCCTGACTGCTCTTTAGAAGGCCAGATCCTGAAGCTAAAACTCAAATACTTTGGCCACCTAATGAGAAAGAAGGACTCACTGGAGAAGAGCCTAATGGTGGGAAAGATCGAGGGCAATAGAAGAAGGGGACGACAGAGAATGAGGTGGCTGGATGGAGTCACTGAAGCAGTAGGCGTGAGCTTGGATGGACTCCAGAGGATGGTGGAGGACAGGAAGGCCTGGAGGAATGTTGTCCATAGGGTCGCGATGGGTCGGACACGACTTCGCAGCTAACAACAACAACAATGCAATCTAATTGGACAGGGCTAAAATCCATGCTAATCCACAAATGAATGCTAAACAGTCACCCAATCTATCATTTTATGTCACAGCAGAAAATTGCCTCCTTTGGTATTTGGTGTTTTTTTTTCTTTTTGAAACCAATACAAGTAGCCCCTGCTAGTGACAGAATAGGATTTTGCAGTTGAATCTGATGCTTTCTAAACTGTTTAGGAAAAAAAACACACCATATGATTATTATGTAGTGGGGAGGGGGGAATGAAAGGTATGTTTACAATATAATATATATAATACTGAAACATTTTCTCTCCATTTCCAGGTAAGTACTTCACATCTCCTTGAAATGGCACAAAATGTATTTCTTGCATGATATGTAGCAAACGTAAAAGCAAGACAGTGAATGCAAAAATGGCATTGATCATCCACTTGGGTAAGATTTCAAAAACAACTTCATTATGTGCTTATTTTGTTCTGAGGTTGTAAGTTAGTAAGCTGTACTTTGGGAAGAGTTCTTATGTAGATACATAAAACTGAGTTGACTTTTGTACTCCAGCTGAAGTGTATGGAAACTGGGAGTTGCTAAGGTTTCTCTGAAAAAAAGTGGCTTGGCTATTAATCCTATTCACAGTAACATAAACACCGGCTTTTTCTTCTTCTAAATGGGAGAAGGAAATTGCTAGGACTATAGTGTTACTCTGCTATAAAGGAACCAATGACCTAATCTCTGTTTCTTTATTTATGCAGTGTATATAGTATTGCCCGGTCTGCTTGATTGAGATCTTTCCAGTTTTTTACCTTCACAGAATAGCGTTTCATTTGCAGATCACATATTAATTTCATATCAGATATTCTGGAAAAGGCTAATGTAGCTTTCTAGAGTTCTTACTGGTTAAGATGTATTAGTTGGATAGTGTTTTGTGAATGAACTGGTCACAATAGGTATTCCAAAATTTGTAGCTTCTTTTTCTATGTTGTTTCTAAGCCTATATTCTTTTGGACATGATGCTTTTTTGAGAATTGGAAACTATATGAAAATGATGTCACTAGTACACTTATAGGAAAGCATTTTATCTTATTTCCTGTGTCTCCCTAACTAATAGGTTATTTTACTGTTACCATATGTTGACTTGACTTTCTCAGCCAATTGATGGATCTTTCTCCTTTCAGACTTTAAATAATAGTATAAAATATCCATTCTGGCTGATATATGTTGCTGTAAAAGACTTGATTGCAAGTGTTGTATAACTAAGGGTTGTGTGCCTGCTGAGGAAAAGCTGTTTGCCACTTATCAAAACAGAAATTGGTCTTATGAGAAGAACTACAAGGAAGTTTTATAAAAAATGGAGAGGTATAAGTTGATAAATTGTGTGCACAAGTCATTTATGTGAATTCTGAATCACAATCAGAAGACTGAAACTAGAGTTAGTACTTAATGGAGGGAAAGTTGCAAGCTTGCCATCAAACATAGAAATCTCATTTCCCATGTCACTCTTAAAGTCATCAGCTGTGTATACTTAAAATCATACTGATTAATTTTTTTGGAGAGTCAATAAGCAAGGAATGGATTCATTTTCTCTTTGCCTATGTCCTGATTATCCATAGTAGCCCAGCTAAGGCTACTATCCCAGAAAAGAACAGAAAATAAGCAAAGGAAAGTGCTTGATCTACTATTTCTTACACCTGTAAGGCTTCAGAAGGAGCAGGTGAATGGATAATGACAACAAAAGATAGAGGAAAGAAACTGTTGGTGGCAGCACATCCATAGGTGATTTGTCCATAGACAAATTCCACGTGTGTCCAATCATACTTGGCCAATCAAGAATTCTATAGAGCTATGGTTTTTAACAGGCCCTATTATCTTAGGTTCCCAGCTTCTGCCAACCTAGCAGTTCGAAAGCACGTAAAAATGCAAGTAGAAAAATAGGGACCACTACGGTGGGAAGATAACAGCATTCCGTGCGCCTTTGGCGTCTAGTCATGCTGGCCACATGACCACGGAAACATCCTCGGACAAACGCTGGCTCTTCGGCTTTGAAACGGAGATGAGCACCGGTCCCTAGAGTTAGAAACGACTAGCACACATGTGCGGGGGAACCTTTACATTTACCTTTATTATCTTAGGTTACCAGGAGCAAGATGGAATGACACCATGAAAATGTTTTAAAAAGGAAGAAAGCTTAAAGGGGAAAAGCAAAAGTCAAAACACACCCAAGAGGAATGAGTATGTATAAAATATGCAGAATGACAAATTGAATTGCATCAAATCTTTATTACAGATGGAAAAATGCAACATTTTGCACTGATTAAAATTACTATCATTATACACTTCATCTATATACAACTCAAGCCACCAATCTATTTTCCCCACAATAACTCCGTGTCAGCTGGGTTGAGAGAATGGCTGGCCCAAAATCACCTAGCTGCTTTTCACATTAAGGGAAGCGTAGAAGTCATGATCTCCTGCTTTCTAGCACTTTTATCACTACTACACCAAGCTGGCTCTCCAGAATACCAAATACAAAATTTGTATTGAATAAATGAAGCAATGGGGCAAAATTGGGGCATATCTAGAACAATGACTTATTATTCATCCCAGAAGATTACCAGATTGGTAACAGTATTGGATTTTGTCATACACAGCATGCTTAGGAATCATACAAACAATAAACTCTAGAAATGGAAGCCAGGATGTGTGTCCACTGCACACTTAGCACTATTGTATTGTTAGGACACCCTCTCCCAGCTCCCTAGGCTTTTGCTTTTCCAGAAACATAACTGGGGAATCTAAGAATGCCTGAAATCTTTCCAGTATACGATCAGTTCCCTTTAAATTATCTCTGTGTTATCCATGAGGGAAGGTCTTCATATTAATCCAATTTTGAGGATTTAAACTGGCAAATAGAGGAACTGAGCATATTTTATTGTACTTATTTATTTATTTGGCTACCCTGTCACTACCTCCTTCTGTGAGTGCAGCTTGTAGTAATAGACACTCTATAATATAGTAAAATATGTTATTAAATGCAAGGTTGTGAAATGCAGTTGTACCAAATGTCTAATGGGTTAGGAATTAAAGACCTCCAATAGCAGAGACATCCATTGTGCTTTCTTAGAACCATACATGTGTGATTTTCATGACCTTGCCTTCTAATAAATGCAACATTCACATCTACTCACACATTCATAAATATGTGACAATGAGGTTGTGGTTGTGGTTTTGTTTTGGGTTTTGGTTTTTTAAAAAACTTTATTAGAATAAGCTGAACATTTAAAAAAGAAACCTATTGTTTGGGACTGATTTTTTTAGGATAGAATAACAACAGCATTCAGAGATTAGAATCTCCAGTGGAAGTCATGCAGCTTTTCAACTATGTAATTAAAATGTAGACTTGTATTATTGAAGATAATCGACTGCTGTTTTGAGACTTAGCACTGGCATAGCCAAAGGAACAGACAATATTTAGGTTTTCCCATTTGTGCACTAAAAAAAGAGCAAAAGATAAGAGCACTGAGAACATAAGACATTGGTTTGAGAATTATATATGATCACTCTGTCCATATCTTGATATAATCAATGCAGCTCTCTTTTGTGGTATTTGAAGAAGGTATTTTTCTAACCCCCTTCATGGATTACTGCCTTATCATGGCAAAGGGTCTTGCATAATTCAATAAAGCTATGAGCTATGCCGTGCAGGGCCACCCAAGACAGACAGATCATAGCAGAGAGTTCTGACAAAATGTGATCCACTGGAGAAGGAAATGGCAACCCACTCCAGTATCTTTGCCATAAAAACCCCATGGACAGTACCAAAAGGAAAAAAGATATGACACTGGAAGATGAGCCCCTCAGGTCGGAAGGGGTCCAATATGCTACCGGGGAAGAGCAGAGGGCTAGTACTAGTAGCGCCAGAAAGAATGAAGCGACTGGGCCAAAGCCGAAAGGACACTCAGCTGTGGATGTATCTGGTGGCGAAAGGAAAGTCCGATGCTGTAAAGATTTTTTCTCCGTAGGAACTGGAATGTAAGATCCATGAATCAAGGAAAACTGGACGTGGTCAAACAAGAGATGACAAGACTGAACATCAACATCTTAGGAATCAGCGAACTAAAATGGACAGGAATGGGTGAATTTAATTCAGATGACCATCAGGTATACTTCTGCGGGCAAGAATCCCTCAGAAGAAATGGAGTAGCCTTCATAGTCAATAAAAGAGTAGGAAAAGCAATACTGGGATACAATCCCCAAAATGACAGAATGATCTCAGTTCGAATCCAAGACAAACCATTCAATATCACAGTAGTCCAAGTCTATGCCCCAACCACCGGTGCTGAAGAGGATGAAATTGACCAGTTCTATGAAGCCCTACAGCACCTTATAGAACTAACACCAAAAAATGATGTCCTTATCATCATGGAGGATTGGAATGCTAAAGTAGGAAGCCAACAGATAACCAGAATAACAGGCAAGTTAGGCCTTGGAGTACAAAATGAAGCAGGACACAGGCTGATAGAATTTTGTCAAGAGAATACAATGGTCATAGCAAACACTCTTTTCCACCAACCCAAGAGATGGCTCTACACATGGACATCACCAGACGGTCAACTCAGAAATCAGATTGACTATGTGCTCTGCAGCCAAAGATGGAGAAGCTCTATACTGTCAGTAAAAACAAGTCCAGGAGCTGACTGTGACTCAGACCAAGAGCTTCTCATTGCAAAATTTAGGCTTAAACTGAAGAAAGTAGGGAAAAGCATTAGGCCACTTAAGGTATGAACTAAATCATATCCCTGACGAATATACAGTAGAGGTGACAAATAGATTTAAGGAATTAGATCTGATAGACAGAGTACCTGAAAAATTATGGACGGAGGTTTGCAACATTATACAAGAAGTAGCAACTAAAACCATCCCAAAGAAAAAGAAATGCAAGAAAGCAAAATGGCTGTCTGAGGAAGCTTTGCAAATAGCTGAGAACAGGAGGGAAGCGAAAGGCAAGGGAGAAAGATACACCAAATTGAATGCAGAATTCCAGAGAATAGCTAGAAGAGAGAAGAATGCCTTCTTAAATGAACAGTGCAAAGAAATAGAAGAAAACAATAGAATAGGGAGGACTAGAGATGTCTTCAAGAAAATTGGAGAGATGAAGGGAACGTTTCATGCAAAAATGGGCATGATAAAGGACAATAATGGCAGGGACCTAACAGAGGCAGAAGAGATTACGAAGAGGTGGAAAAATTACCCAGAAGAACTATACAAGAATGAGCTTAACATCCCTGATAAGCACGATGAGGTGGTCATGGACCTCAAGCCAGATATCCTAGAATGTGAAGTGAAGTGGGTCTTAGGAAAGCTGACCAAAAACAAAGCTAGTGGAGGTGACCATATTCCAGCTGAACTATTCAAAATCTTAAAAGACAATGCAGTAAAAATGCTACAATCAGTTTGCCAGCAAATTTGGAAAACTCAACAGTGGCCACAGGATTGGAAAAGATCAGTTTACATTCCAATTCCCAAGAAAGGCAGTGCCAAAGAATGTTCAAACTATCACACCATTGCACTCATTTCTCATGCTAGTAAAGTTATGCTTAAAATCCTACAAGCTAGACTCCAGCAGTATGTGGATCGAGAAGTACTAGAAGTACAGGCAGGATTTCGAAGAGTCAGAGGAACTAGAGATCAAATTGCCAATATACGCTGGATCATGGAGAAAGCTAGGGAGTTCCAGAAAAACATCTACTTCTGCTTCATTGATTATGCTAAAGCATTTGCTTACCATAGAAGAAGGGGACGACAGAGAATGAGGTGGCTGGATGGAGTCACTGAAGCAGTAGGCGTGAGCTTAAATGGACTCCAGAAGATGGTAGAGGACAGGAAGGCCTGGAGGAACATTGTCCATAGGGTCGCGATGGGTCGGACACGACTTCGCAACTAACAACAACAATAACATTTGCTTGTGTGGAGCACAACTAACTGTGGCAATCTCTTAAAGAGATGGGAGTACAACACCATCTTATTTGTCTCTTGAGAAATCTATATGCGGGTCAAAAAGCAACAGTGAGAACTGGACACGGAACCACTGATTGGTTCAAAATTGGGAAAGGAGTCCAGCAAGGCTGTATACCGTCACCCTGCCTGTTTAACTTATATTCAGAGCACATCGTGAGAAAGGCAGGGCTAGATATATCAAAAATTGGAATTAAGATTGCCGAGAGAAATATCAACAATCTAAGATATGCAGATGATATCACTCTAATGGCAGAAAGTGAAGAGGAACTAAAAGCTTCTTGTTGTGGGTGAAGGAGGAGAGTGCAAAAGTTGGGTTGAAACTAAACATTAAGAAACCCAAGATCATGGCATCCGGCCCTCTCAATTCCTGATAAATAGATGGGGAAGAAATGGAGGTAGTGACAGATTTTATTTTCCCGGGCTCCAAGATCACTGCAGACGGGTACTGCAGCCAAGAAATTAAAAGACGTTTGCTTCTGGGGAGGAAAGCCATGGCAAATCTAGACAGCACACTAAAAAGCAGAGACATCACTCTGCCAACAATAGTGCGTATAGTCAAGGCTATGGTCTTCCCAGTTGCAATGTATGGCTGTGAAAATTGGACCATAAGAAAGGCTGAGCGCCAAAGAATTGAAGCCTTTGAACTATGGTGCTAGAGAAGACTCCTGTGAGTCCCTTGGATTGCAAGGCGATCAAACTGGTCATTCCTAGAGGAGATCAACCCTGACTGCTCTTTAGAAGGCCAGATCCTGAAGCTGAAACTGAAATACTTTGGCCACCTAATGAGAAGGAAGGACTCACTGGAGAAGAACCTAATGCTGGGAAAGGCTGAGGGCAATAGAAGAAGGGGATGACAGAGAATGAGGTGCTGGATGGAGTCACTGAAGCATTAGGTATGATCCTAAATTTACTCCAGAAAATGTTAAGAGGACAGGAAGACCTGGAGTAACGTTTTCCATGGGGTCGCGATGGGTCGGACATGACTTCGCAACTAACAACAACAACAACATTTTTCTAACTTGCAACAAACATTAAGATTTGTGATAGAAAAAGTTAGATATAATGGATAGGATCAGACAGGACACTGCACTGTCATATTTCAGTTGTTGTGTAAGTCAGCCTTGTGCTGTATAGTTAAGTGGATTTGCTGTATTTTTCCATGTGCTTTACTTCCATATGCTTCACCATAGCTTCCTTTTGCTAAGTCTTGATATGTTGTATAGGCAAGGAAAAAACACAGAAAAAATCAAAAGCATATGCACATTGGGTTTCTTTTAGAGGAAAAGAAAACTGGTTTTTTTTTAATAAAATGTCACAACATTTTCACTTCCAGAAAATCTTTTTAATATAAAATGTATCTGCTTCCAGGTTCTTATTTCATGGAACTGGGAGATCAATTTGCCATCAAAGATTGTATTCATAACGCTATCTGTGGCAAAAACAGTGAAAATATATTTGAATGTATAGTATAGCATATAAATACTACAGTATTTAGGAAAAAATATTTGTATTTTCATATTTATTGATAGTACCGGTATATCCATGTTCAAGCCTATAATTGTGTGGCTACTTTAGAGAAAGCATATATGGGTTGTCTCAAAAAATATAGTATATCAACAAGAATAAAAAATATGCAACTGATCTCTCATCTGACTATCCAAAATGACTCTTTGCCACTTTTGAATGGGGCCACAAACATCTGGATTTATTTATTCAAAAAAATCATAGAAACTAAAGATTGAAAGGATCTTTGGAGATCAACTAATCCAATCTTCTACCTTATGTGAGAATCTATTAATATATCGCCCCTGATTAATGACATCTATTGGTCATCTAACAGTTATTGAAATTTCTTCAGCAAAGTGCATTAATGCACAGAGTATGAACAGTAAGCAGGGTGAACTAGAAATTCAGGTAAATGAGGGCAGATATGACACTGTTGCCATTACCGAAACATGGTGGGACGAAACCTTCAAATGGAACACACAGCTAGAGGGATTTAAACTATTTAAAAGAAACA